>JABFOV010000313.1:0-42869 GCA_022817685.1 Aradophagus sp. ZL-2020
TCGCGGGGGCCGGGGGAGGGGTATAAGGGCCAGAACCAGAACGGGGCGGGGGGCAGGATATCTTCGGGGATTTAATTGAAACCTTGCCATCCCGCGCGCGCGGGACGTTTTCCACGGGGGAGCCCCCCCCCCCCCCCCCGGCTGCCACCTGTGGCCTGTCATTTAATCGGCCCAGCGTGAGCAACAAATCAGCCGGCAGATTGATTGCGATACGAAGGCGATGCCGCGTAATTGGAATCGCGAGAACGATCTGCGATTAATTTTTCCGTGAGCTCGTTTTGCTTCGCGTTATCGCGAGCTTATGATAAATTGGTCCTGATGGAAATGGCAAATTGAGACGAGCGAACGGCCGAAAGGTTCGGCGTGTCTTCGATAACGTTACGCTTTTAAAATAATATCATCGATGAGTTACGAGTTTGCAATATCTTCTTTTTTTGCAACGAAATTTTATTAGAATTAATTTTCTATCGAAGAAGATTTTGGATACCGGAAATATCAAATTTTCAAAATTCTTCTTGGAGAAAAAAGGATGATCTGAAATTAGGGACAGATTCAATTGATAATTTATATCAGTAATATAAAATCCCTGCGCATGACACAGAAATTCCAAATTATCACAAACAAATAAATTACTGTCACACGCAGAAGTATCTTATGTTCAGGTGTAAGGATCGGAATCATGACAGTTTTTGATTTTAGATTAATCGTTCAATATAATCATTGTAAAAAAATAAAAGATTATTAATCGATCAAAAGCTGACCCTGTTTCCGATGTGCAGTTAGACCTGATTTATCACTTTAGTTGAATATATTTAATTGAATGTCTTACTTAAGTGAGATGTCTTGCTTTAACTCAACCGCATAGAGATTACATCTTTTTTTTTTTTTAATTTCATACTGAAAATGAGACGAGTCAACGAATTAGCAAAATTATTTAGCTCGAATTTCAAATAAGTATCAATAAACTATGATATCAAGTCAGAAATTAAAGCTTTCTAAATAAATTCAAAATAACATCGTGATTACTTATGACATTCACAACAAATGGAAAGTAATGATGAAAAGTTGACTTAAAATCTAAAAATAGAAATTATAAAACTGTTCAAGCGTAACAGTTTCTAACAAATTGTGGAGAAAGGATTGTGCAAATTGAATCACTGAGTAGTGAGTAAACGTTTATTTTTAAGACTAGCTCATCAGATGCAAGCGATAAGATCGATATCATCGTAAAATTTATCGGATAAAGATTTCCAAATCGCAATCTTAATTCACCAAAATACATTGCTCGCCGACAATTCGATCATTATCGTTATTGAAATCACACATCTTTCTGCTGCAGCAAAATAATATTTATATGTTTTATATAGTATTTATATATATATACTTTAAGCAATTGTTGATTAAGCGAAGAAGAAAAATAATTTTCATTGAAGGAAGAAACTAATTCGGGAATTTATCAAGAATTTCTGTTTTGGACAAGAGAATTAAATGAGAATTATGTTGAACAAAAATGGGGTTAAAGTTGAGATCCCATATGGTGTTATAAAGCATAATATGATAATTACCCCTTTCATTAATTTTCATAAAGTATACATTTCATGAATAATCCAATCTTTTTACTTTTATTTTTCAGATTAGACAGTCACCTGATTAGTTCTACCAACTGCAGACTTTATCCACCGTGAGTTTATTTTTTAATAAGATCCCATTTATTCCAATACAAAGACATAATAAAAAGCTCTGACTTTTTTCAACGACTTTAAAAAAATTGTTAGAAAAAATACTTTCAAATTACGATAAAATTTTTGTTTGGCTGAGAAAATGAGTTTGCTGAACCAAGCAAAGCGTATAGCCAAATATATCATTTCACCGAGCAGTTTTACCAAATCAATTTTGATTGTCCACAAGTAATGTAGCCATCTTAACGGAAATGTCTTTGCTAAATAATTTTGTTGAATCGACCCGATCTCCTTTCTCGGCGCAACGCACAAGACCGCATTTTCAAGATCCCCTTTCGTTACGTCCCATTCTCATAACAAGTGTCCACGTGAACAAAGGCCAGCCGACGCGGGACAAAGGCGGCATAAAAGAAACAGTATCAGGATGAAATAAAGGCGCGAACGAGTCGCGGGCAAATGACATCGAAGTGAAGTGCCGCGCGCGAAAGCGATAATCGGCCGGCAATAAATTGGCGGCGCGGTTACTGCCGTGTAATTATTCGGAATAAAGCACGTCGGAATCGGAACAATCAATCGGCCGCATCGATCAATTAAAATTACAGCCGGCCGGCTTCGATTTGCCGGCCGCTGCCCCGCGGCCCCCCTGCCCCGTGCGCCGCCGATTTCTTATCGTCGCTCGGAGCGGAGTTATCGTCGTGCGGCTCGGGGAATGCGGTGACGCGAGCTTAATGACCGCGCTTACGCTAGTAGGCGGCCAAGCGTCGTCCTGGCAATTAGAATCCCCGCGAGATTCGAGATAGCCGGGGCCTCTCTTTTGTCGTGAGAAAGTGGCCGCGCGCGCTCGGCTCCGTCGCTTCCTTCCTTGGGAACGAGCGGCTGCGTATCGCGGAAAAAAATCGCCCTTCGGCCGCAACCCTTTGTGCCGGATTTTCGCAAACATGTCGTTAATTAATCGCGCGGCCACGCACACGCGCGCCCGCCTAGTCCTGGGTAGTCGCGCGACAAGTGACAAACCACTTGTGAGAAACGTTTGCCAGGCTTGCAATTCTGCAGCTAGATTTGTAATACTTCTTTTGGAAGTATTTGGAGATAAAACGTTGACGTAACTACACGTCAAAGGAAGAAGAGAGAGGTTTCTTTGGTAACTCTTCTAGTGCGAAATATGACCTTTTTCGTATATGTTAAACAAATTGTATTTTAAATTGTTGAAAATAAGGTCTTCGAGGGAGTTTAATGATGGATTTCATTTAGATAAAATAAAAAGAATGTACAAGGAAAATGCACAAATGTCTCTTAAAAAATACTAGGAGGAAATCACGTTTAAATTTAACGCAATTTAAGAGGCTGCAACTTTACGTTTCGACGGTTCCATCAGAGGAAAATGTTGGAGTTGAAATGAAGCGATGAAAATAAAAGTCTAATGCCGTCGTTATTGAAGATAACGCTCGAAAGGGAAGGCGCTGTTGCGCAGGGAAGAAAATGACTCGGCCATTGAGACATCGGCATTGACGCGCTGTTAGCGGTGATCGCCGCGAATTTAATGTACGTCAAACATGTGCTCGGCCTGTCCGCGCGGCCATTTTTGCCGGGCCCGATGAATAGCGGGCCCGCGCGCCCCGAACGGCGCCTGTTCGAACCGCGGAAAAGCTTTCTCGCCGTGCTTTTCATCCGCCGAAGGTCGCGCGTCAGGCGGCCGTCAAATGAGAACTTGTTTATCGCATTTAATTACCTCACCTTTTAAGCTGCGCGCCGTAAAATTTCAAAAGGATATTCGAACAAAGCATACAATACCTTCAAATGGTTATTAATTACCGCCAAGTTTCGATGATGAATCGTGCGCTTTTTTTTTCTCTTCTTGCGAATGCGAGAAAGGAAACGACGAAAAGATTTGTTTGGTAAAAATATTATTTTTGTTTTTAGTCGGCAGAATTCGTTTTACACTGAGAAAAATTGCTATGCTTTACGATCAATGCGAATCCTTTTGAATGAAGAAGATACCATTTTGAAAAATTATTAAATAAATTTTCAAATCAATAGGGGTTTTTATAAATATATCAATGTAACGTTTCATATTAAATACATAGGACAAGAAAATTGTATTTTGAATTAAAAAACTCAAGTATCAAGAATATTGTATAAAAGAAACAGTTTTAAAGTTTGAATGCCATACAAATAATTTGGTTCGTTTTCGTTGTTTCAAGAAAATAGTTGTTAAAGATGAGTTTCGGATCGTTAAAATAGTGCCGAGCGTCGGAAAATGTTGAAATTTGCGACTTTGGAATTGAAATTCCTCGTGAAGAACTTGCGCGCGACGAAAGTTATTTCGCTCGTGCGGCGCGAATGATGCCAGACGCGAACTTCCCAGGTGGCATTCCTCAATTTTCTCCGACGCTGCTTTCAACTGGGTCGTGCTAAATTAACATTGTTCGGGAATAACGAATAAACATCCGCGTTGTTTTTGCGCCTAGAAATCGCGCCGGCCACGGAAATCGTTCGCGGGGTAAAAGTGAATTTCCTATTGCAGGAAACGTTGCGCACAAAGCCGTCGTCCTCAAAAACGCTTGATTGATTGCTGGTAAATTACCATGTTGTAATGTCGATTTCGCAACGCCGTTTTTCAATTGACATTTTTATTTGAATCCTCGCAACTTTTGTTCAGCTGAAAAATATAGGAAGACACTGTCCCAAAACCCGTTGACCTTTACAAAATTTTGCCTAGGATTTTATTTCGCAAAGTTATCTAACAAAAGTCATTAGTTTAAAGCGAGACAGTTTTAATGACCATTTAATGGCCATGGTATTTTTCAAACAAACCACAACTATTTCAAACATCTGTTATACAACCCTGACTTTCTGCGTCAAAAATCAATTTTAATTCCCAGAGCATTGCAAAAAAAAAAGTTAACAAACACGTTGCCTTTTTCTCCTGCCAAGACAACTGTAGAATTTTCTTCGCGATGTCAGACTTTCTCATCCAATCGCCTCGAGCGTTACAATGTTGCCCGAAAAGAAAAAACCAAACGGCCGAAAACGTTTTCGAAACCGGACATGCGAACCTCCTCTGAATTCGAGATGCAACGGCAAACGTTATCCCGCTTTTAATAGAAATGTTCGGAACGCATTCCGCGAATGTTGTTAAAACATTTTGGCGAAACGTTGAAAACAAAATTGACGGTTGCGCGAGAGAAGGGAGGGAAGACAAGTGACGAATCGATAAACGAAACGCACGCGGTAATGGCTGGGCGAACGAGAAGTCACGAATTGGGAGCGCAGCGTATCAAAGAGTTTGGCCACAGGTGTTTCGTTTCGGGATTGAAAAATAATTGCGGAGAGGCATCTGCGATATAATAAACGTTGCTGTAACGCTCGCCGACACAGGCCGTTGACTCGCCGCGCGGCGTAACTTTCGCCGGCGCTTTCATGTGGAGCAAACGCGCCGCTATGTGCCGTACTGCCGCGCGCAAGCGTGTTCGTTCGTGTGTATGCGCGAGTGTGCGATACGCGCGCTCCGGCGTTCCGAATTTTCCCGCGCGCGACGCCACGAAAATGAGAACAATTCGTTCGGTAAACAAAAGGAAAAGAAATCTTGTTATTTGTGATAATGATCTGTTAAAATTAAGGCGATTTTTACTGCAAAGCATTTATCTCGTGTGTGGGCAATATTTCGTTTCATTAGTTCGATTCATTAGTTCGATTAACATGAATTTATAAAGTGCGTTTAAAATTATAAAAAAAAAAAAAATTATTGTGCACATGTATAACAACGTGAAGATGTCAACACATCAGTGCCGCGCTTTGATCGGTTGTGCATTCCATAAGACTTACCGGATTAACCGGTAAGTGTCGGGGAATTACTCGGTGACTCGTATGCCACCTTCTAGTAATGAAATTTTCACGAAATTCAAGTACATGTTACGGGGTAGTCGCTGTAATTTTATGTGTTTATTGGGTAATAAAAATTATATTGTTTATCTTTATAAATAATAATATTCAGCTTGGTATAATTTGTAGACATACATATTGATTTAAAAAGTTCACCTTATTTCTTCACGTAAGGCGTCTGAATTGACGGTGCAAATTAAAAAGAAATAAAATGTATATATTTGCTTTGACACGTAATTTGATAAAGAATTTAGTAATGAATAGTTGTAATTGAGATAATATAAGTAACATATAGGAGATGGATTTATACACGGCATATATATTACATGAATGAAACGTATCTAACACGCATAACTTTTTTCGTGCGATTAATTAGCCAATTTGTAAAAATGAGTTTTTATATAAAATAGATTTTTGCTGAAATTTATGGATAATGACATATCCGTTGATCCAGTAATATGAGTGAATGTAATTTATCTCATAATAAAAGTTGTTTTAAAAGAATCAATAGTGGTTTTTCCTATTAAAGTGGCACAGCATATCTTTATTTTACGCAGTTACGAAATAAACTATTGCTAGCAAATTAAAGTCGACAATAATGGCTCAAACGAATTCGTACTTTAAATAGCCAATCTATCGCACGTAGTAGTATTTAATACAGTTTTGAAAACAAAGAATAATAAGTGTTATGGTCAATTTAGAAACTTGTAAAGAAGATTAAAAGTAATGTATCCATGAATTAAAAAGAAAAAAAAAAACAAATATTTAAAGTAATAATGTTTAAATGCGTTTATGATCGCATTAATGATAATTGATAAAAAAAATAAAAGAATAAATAAAAATGAATTTGCCCAATCGATTTGTTCTCTTAAGACTGATAATATATTTACGTATTTGGAAAAGTAATAATTTTTTCCCTGTTGACGAAAAATGAAAAATTCTCGAAGCGTGTTGGACGCGCATGCCAACGTGGGTCCGCGCCAGCGAAACTCGCCGACTTCTCCAACTAGACCACGGGATTTAATCTACAATCGCGGACAATGATATGCACACGACTACGTCGTGCTCCATTTCCTTTTTTCCTCGCAGCCCCCTCCCCTTGGGCCGCCCCTCCCCGTCGCAGATGCTGTCTTTTTCTCCATTGTACCGCAATCCTGGCGCACAAACGGTACCCACGCGCATACCGGAAATGCTCGGAATAATCCCTCGCGTTGGTTGCACAATACAGTCAAACCAGTTGGCCAATGCCGTGCGACGCTCGCTCGTCAAAAAAAGTCGTCGCTCATTGACGGCAATCGGTTTTCCCATGCGCGTTTTTCGCCGCGACAACTGCTGAAACTTTCTTTTCGCCGGACCGCCGATTTCTCTCGTTCTTCATCTTTGATTCGCGCGGTGAGAAACAAGAAATATTTGTCTTGCAATCAATTATTGTTCGCCAAACGAAATCCGATACTTCATTCAATGTTCATCATGAATGAACGAATAACAAAAAAAAAAAAAAGAATTGTTATTCGTAATTTAGCCAACAACTTTTTTTTTTAACGTAAGAGAATTCGCAACAAATTATTTTGTTTTATTAATACAAAGATTTTTAATCAACTTTGAATGTAACAAGTATTTTTTTTTCTGCTCGTACGTTACATAAAACTAATTTTCAATTAAACAAAAAATTAATAAAATTTATGATTCTGCAAATCACTTTCTTTCAAGAATAATACATATCCGATACCAGTTACTCGTTTTTCTGAATTATAAAAATGGTATAAAACATTATTCGGAAAAATGCCGAATTTGTCGATCGAAAAGTATCTCGCAAAACGAGATTCGAGAAATAAGTCGAATAATCACCTACAATCAATTCTCCCGAACGAACATGCATCGATTGCTTACCGATTGGTCTGAAATCGTTCCGAGAGGCCACATCAGCGGCCGTCCTCCGCGAATCGGTCATTTTTCCTCGCGCGCTTCGGCCTTTGAAAACGATCTCGGCGATCAGTTATTCAACGCACGCGGAAACGAGCCGAACGTAAAGGCTAAATTGTTTTCCGAGTTATCCGAACGGGGCGTCCGACGTGGCCGCGCTGCCTCGTCCGCTTTCGAATATTAATTCGCCCCCGCCCCCCGCGGTGCAATTAACGGTAAAGGGAAACAGTCGATGATCGCACGGCGAACGTCTCGGGATCCTCGTTGCGTAACCGGCCGAAAGGTTAAGCATTATTTGCGCCTCGCGGGGCATTAAAGTGGCGGGCAATTAATTCATTAATTGGCCGCGATAACGGCGGAAAAATAATCGACGACGGGCCGTCGGAGCGGCGGCCCGCTCGATTCCCAGCGGCTGCGCGTAATTAATGACGAATTTATACTAATCGCTCGCGCAATCGGATTAATGCATTGTAATGCGCCACTCGGCGGCGCACGCGCGGGCCAATTAATTTTAATTGACGAGCGGATTGTTGCTCGCGGGATCCGCGCGTAGGCTCGCTTTTAATTGTTGCCAATAACGGCGCGCGCGGCCGTCCCACCCGGAAAGCCAGCGCCGTTTTCATAATCGACGGAAATTTCATCGCTAGCCGAGCAAAGCGCCTCGCTCCGCCCGGCGATCGCGGATAACTCGCCATTGAAATTCCATTGTTCGACGCTTCGCCGAGGGAACCGTCGCCGCGGTGGAAAAGGCGCGAATTTATGTATCGGAAAAGTGACGGGAAAGCGTTGCGCTATCTCGCGCGGAATAATCGGCTTGAGAAAGTCATTGCTTTTGGATTCGATTGTTTCGGTCGGAGCTGTCATTGGCGACGATAAAGCTGTGATCAAGGGCGACAATGCGATTGTATAATACAATCAAACAATCGTACAAAAGTCGAGTCGAGTTGAAAGAAAATAAGAAAGCAGGATCGTGATTTTGAATTCATCGTCCGTTACTTGGCCGAAGTATATAATATTTCTAAATATATTTTACAATATATATTCGTTCAAAATGAAATACACCGAACAATTTTTCACGCTTTAACGTGGCAACTTTGCAATTAAACGATAAAAAATTGTTCGGTGATTTCATTCTTAGCGTACAACGATTTTTGTTCTGCACGAGGGGATCAATTTGATGTTATTCAAAACCCAAAACGCTTGAAATTGATGAAAATATAAAATCTGAATTTAAAAGTCGCGCGAAATCGAAATCGGAGCGAAAAGGTCGAGCGAATGAAGAGATAATGCCGCGAGAAAGAAGACACCCGTCCGGCCGTGGAATGCTCGCAACTCCGGGCGACTTTTATTTATTTGAGCGCGAGCGCGCGGCTAGAAAATAGTTACGGTACTCGGTCTACGTTTCAATATGCAATATGCGAGGCGCGCTTGCGTATGCGCATACGTGAATGCACGCGAGTCCGCGATAAGTATACGGCCGCGCACGAACACGGCCGTATCTACCGTTCGTTCGCTTACCGAAGTAGAAATATGGGTCGTACCCGAGGAGAAGCGATAAAACGATGCCTTGTTAAATCGTGTCTTCCTTTGACCGCGGCCGATCTTTCGGCGCGGACAATAAACCCGCGCCGATATCGAGCCAAGCCAAAGCGCGCGCGCGCGTAAATCATTGTTTTCGATGGACAACGAAGGCGGTGTATTTTTATTCCGTTTCCCCGGGACGAAATTCTTTATCCCCTCAAAGATTTCTTGTTTCGTTTGACCTTACTTTAATGCCCCTGATTATCAATGCGAAATTTCGCAGAGAAATGAAGCGTAAAAATTAACGTGCTTTTCATCGTACGCTGAGAAAGTAGGGGGAGTGGCTTCTCCATTATCAATAAGAAATTATTGATAACGTGGTAAAAATTAGTGGTTATTAGTAATTTCGTAATGCCTTTCAATCGTAGTAAAACTAGACGTTTCGTTTGTAGTTGAAATGCTTTTAGATGTTAATAAATAAAATTATACGTTTCATTCGTGTTTTTTTGAAGATGTACTTATACATGTTATAAATATACTGATAAATAAAGTTATAACTGACGAATCAACAATTCAGTTTTAAGTAAAGGTAATTTGTTTTACGATGCAACCAAAAGTTGCGCGCACTAAAATTCGTCATCGGTTCAGCCAATCGCATACGCCGAATTTTAGCCACAATCATTCCAAAAAACTTGCTTTTGAAAACTTTCTCCCGATTGCGCTTCGGCTCGAACAAACTTACCCAGAATATCGTAGCGTTAGTTGCATCTCATCCGATCTTTCAATAAAAGCAGCGTGATAAATGGATACACTTTACAGTACCTTAATAAAAGTCAAGCCGCGCGATAAAATCTAAATATGATTCTTCGGTCGCGAGCCAATAAAAATAGATTGAAGGCCGGTTAATTTCGCCCTATAATTACGTTAATTGAATCGAGGCTTCGATTTTCCGGCAGATAAATATCGAATAGTGTCATTCGCGATTTTTTTTTTTTTTTTTTTATTTGACAATAAAACCGTTTTAGGCGTGTCCGCGTTTATCAATGGCCTGTCGCACTTGGATAAAGTTATTTAGCACGAGTGAAAGTACTTCCATCAGTGCGACAAATCAAGTACGATTAAGAAAAGTTGCTGCGACCAAGACACTGATTCTCGTAAAGACGAAAAAAAAGAAGAAAAAAATCTGAGGGAAAAAAAGAAAAAGGTCGTCATTGACTGGACATTCCGCACTTTGAAATCCAATACTTTTTGAAATTGGCATCCAATCTGCGTGGTCGGTACTGAAAACGGCGAAACGGGATTTCCAATCCAAGGCAAATCCGACGCCGCTTTCCTCGCTGACCTTTTTCCTACTGAGCCAAGGTCGAAAATTCGACACCACTCAGAAACTGAAATTGAACTTCAGTGTCGACTTTCCGACTGTAAAAAGCGATTCCACTTTTCTGCAAGGATAAATCCCGCGCTTGATTTTTGTAGCGCAATTCCGCGAAATTGAAGAACTATCAAAATGCAAATAATGACGATTTGACGCATCTCCGATTACTCACAGATGTATTATCATTTTGCTGGAAAAACTGAATAGAGAGATGCACCGAGATCCAGCCTTCTGAGAAGTGCGAGAGATCGTGTGCAAAAAGGAATTGGAACAAAAACGCGAAGGAATAAAAAAGAGTGAACAATTCGTAAATGGAGGTCGCGCTGAATATTTTTTAGTCATTTAAAATGCAAATTATATTCGTATCATTTTGGAAATCAACGTAGACAAAAAGTTTGATACACATTTTGCACAAAAAAATACTAAAAAACATTAATTTCGCACGTGACCTTGGAAATGATTGTTAAATTATTTCTTGAATTTTTCTATTTTCTGGGTTCTGTCGATACAAAAATTATTCGTTGTAAATTTCGACAAATCGATTATTCCAACAGCTTTGGGTTTGTTCAATCGTGTTCGCGAGCTGTGGAATGCTACAATTGCGGGATTATTAGAAAAAATGAATGGACTGTCGTCGTTGCGGCGGGGGCACCGGTCACATGACGTCGCTGTGATTAATTAACGTTGGAGCATTGCTTGCTTTTTATTACGCTCGCGATGGTGATGCAATGATAAATTGCATGAAAAAATGCGAATAGTAATCGACTTTTTCGAAGTTGATTAATTGTGCAATTTCAATTAAAACGAAAATTGCGAGTCGCCTGGCGATCCGATCGCGAAAAGTTGAGTCGCGAGGGGCAGTGCCGCTCGGCTGCGAGCCCCCCGCAGGAATGAGAAATAAAATGTTGAAATTTATGTTATATGCTGTCGGGAACAGGTTTTCCCGACTTGGAAGCGTTTCAAAACATGGTCGAAAAAAATGTTGAAAAATAAAAATGGAAGAGAAGATAAAAGTAAAACACAAAGTTTGAAAAAAAAAGTTAGAGTAAAGTGAAGTAAAGTATCTGTGCACTTTGAAATTTCGTCGACGAGTTTTTGAATCTACAAGTCAAAGGATACTAACAACCAATTTCGAATAAGAATAATTAAATCGTTCATTACATTTATATTTCAAGCTAATATTTTTCAGAGTAAATTCATTTTGGAAACGCGAAATTATTTTAATTTATACTTTTCTCGGGGCTTTGTACTTTTTTATAAAAAACTTGGTTGTTAGTGTTTTTGCATGTTAAAGGAGCATTTCGTATTTTTAAATACAACTTGAAATTTTCTCGGAAATCGATTTCACCGGGACGAAACTGATCGGTCGTTAACGTGCCTTCCGAAAGGATCCTTGATCACGGTAGCAGAAGCCGATTGGTAGACGACTAATTGCCAATTATGACATTAAGGTCTGCAATGCCGAATGTCTAATTGGTTGTCCTTGAACTCGCAACCCCGACGGAACATTCATTATCGAAGTTATCGCGCTCGCGGCTGAGTTTGCGCGAAACACTTTTGTCTTCAGCAATCTTCATTGGATAACTCGAATCGCTTCCCTTGAAACGAGAAGGAAGGTCGTCTCGATCGCAAGGACACTTTCTGAGTTGTGTCGTTGCTTTCCGGCAGACGGTTCGAACTTTTATTTTATTTTAATAGTGTTTTGATTTTTATTTTACGAAAAAAAAATTTTTTTTATGAAAACTGTAAAATTGTCTTTAATCTTGAATAAAAAAAAGTTAAATGACATATCGATGTGCAAAACACCTTTTTTCAACAATTTAGTCAAAATAGTTTGTCTTTTTACTATGACTGCAGAAATTTCATTCGTCGGCGTTTTTGCACACAACGCGTTAGGTAATCTTCATGTGAATACGAAAAAATGACATAATTGATAAAAACAATTGGGATTAGGTGTCGATTAGCATTCGCTATTTGAATTGACGAAAGCACTTGGCTGCAAAAAGTCGAGCGATCTTAAATGAAATAATTCAGGCAAAAAGTTGATAAAGCCCATTCAGGACCGACGACACGGTTTCGTTAGTTAAGCGTGATGAGGTGATAACGCCTGTCAAATTTTTTGACCCAGACGATCAATCATTCGAACTCAATCAACCGTTCACTTTTTGATCAATTTATCTACATAAATTCATTCACATTCGTTTCTTGCTCACGTATTTTTTGGTCGAAACGCATGAATATATAAACTCCACTGTAGGGTCTTTTAGAATGTAAAGCAGATAAAAATAACTCTTAAAACAACAATTTTAGATACCATATTAAATTAATTGTGGACTTGATATTCATATTGATTTAAAAGTCATCCGATTAATTTGATTGGAATTATAATATTGTAACTACTACTAAACATCAAAATATCGTTTATAGAACGTTAAAACAAGGTTTATAATCATCATTGTATCTTTTCGTACACGACATGTCAATATTTAATACACACAATTATTATCACCAAAACTATTAATCATTTGATCGATTGTAATAAAAAGAATAAAAAGTACCAGCTCGTACTAATCCCCGAAAACGAAAATTCTAAAACACGTTTGACGAAAGAGCAAGCGGAATTTCAAGCTCGAACTGCTTTCAATCATCGTTTTTGATCCCAAGTCACGGTTGTTAACTTGTTTTCGCATGTAAATCCTGTGGAGATAAAAAGCCGGGCCAGTAAGTGGAACTTCGCGTGACCTGTCAGAAGGTCGTGCACCTGCCAAGACCTTCCCCTATGACTTTCAGTCTGACAGGTTTAAACCAAACTTTTGTACGTACGTTCGCTCGCCTGTATTTTCGTACACGTTTACAGACACGCATACGTGTGTGGGTATATATCGACCATTATATTGCTCTACTTCCGCTTGCATGACGCCATAACACTCGGGCAACATTACGTGCTACGCGTTGCACCCGGCTACTAGTAATGATCTACGCTATCTTCAAAGATAAGGGCGGTTTAGTATATTCATCAGTTTCATCGTAGAAAAAGTTGCGGCGACAATAAAATTGCAATTGCCTAATAAAGACAAGTTCAACGACCTGGAAGGATAGTGAGGTTTTATGACCCGACGATCAATCATGAAAAAGGGTGAAAGAGAAACAAGTGCATACTGACCTATGGTAATACAATTTCCTTTATAGAAACGGTCAGTTGGATAAGAAGTGGAATCACGTCAAAAATGAGTAATTTAGTAGCGGAAAGTATTCATCTCGCTTTATTTTTTTCGTGAAGATTCGATGGAACGGAAAGAAGTTTATATATTTTATTAAACTGGACCAAATAGCCGGGACAAGTAGATAACCGAAAATTCCAAAACTCCATACAAAAATTCATATATTGCGAACTTCAAGTTTTATAAATTCTCAGCTGACATGATATCAATGATTTTTGCGAAAAACTGCTATGCCCCCTCGCCGACCCGGAAACTTTTTCTAACGCGGTTACAAATAAAACTCCATTGCGTCAAATTAAAGTGTTGTGACGTTAATTAACACTTTGCCTTAGATCATAATGAAAATTATGCAAAATCACGAGATAAAAGGCCGAGCCTTCGGACTCGACGCCGGCTTGCTTTTCCCCCGAGATCGAAATCGATAAATCGCGCTTTATCGCCGCGTTACAATTAAGTAACGCGTTGTTTACAAAGTTATGCAAAGAATTGTTGAACGAACGATCCCAAGCCGACAAATAAGTCGATGATAATTGACGCGGGCTCGCGGTGAGGCAGCAAAACAATCGGAAGCTTGCAACTCCTCCGATTAAGCAACTTTTCTTTAGAATTTTTCCAGGAACTATCAGCGCGCGAACATTGTGCAAGATAGCCGTCGGGATTCTTTTTCATCGGAAATTATTGAAACGTCGTCGCAGTCGTGCGTTGACTCACATGCATTTCCATTTCATCAACGTTTGCACGTGTAGCTTTCTCCAGGTTGAAAAAGTGTTCTTTAGTTAACAAAATAGTCGTTCGATTGACAAAAAGTAGTCGATTTAACAAAATCATTTTATTTTACAAACAAGCAAAGTTGTTTGACTAATTTATTTATGTTAAATCAATTAAGTTTCATCATTGAATTAAAAGTGTGAAAATTAATAATGATAAAAAATCAATACAATTGAGGGTTTTATTGAAAAACGAAAATACAACATAATTAATTTGTCATGCACATTAACAAAAGAAAATTTAAATAGTTTTTTAATCGATTCGAATTAAAACGCAAAAATCATACGTAAAATCTTTTCTGTTAAATTTGATTCGATTGACTTGACTTCCTAATAACCATCAATTTTCTTTGTCATTAAATGTCTAACGTTATCGTCTTAATATCTGAATGACAGCATGCTCCAATCGATTTATCAGGATTAGCAATTTTCAGCGTATAAAGGATGGGATGATCGGACATAATAATAAAAAAAATAAAAGGAAAAGATGAGAAAAAATAATCATAAGAAAATGGCGAAAAACCGAAACCACATTGGCGATATAAACATTATTCGACGTGCTACACCCAATTATCGACGCGATTGTGTTTCCCTGTCAAACAATGGACAGCATTTGGAAAACGTGATTTGCATTTTCGCGTTACGCAAGTCCGACTCCCAGAGGGAAAAGTGAAGAAGCGTCGCGCGAAAAAGCCGCTGTCACGGCGGATCATCAGTCATCTTCTTGTTTGCGCGCTTTTTATTAGCGCCAGCGGTCAAATACGTCGTAGAAATTATTTTTGTCGCCGATTATCATAAGCGGCGATAAATCTTTCCGAAACGCCCGTGAGGTCGTGCCTCTTCGTCCTTGTCAATTATCGGAAAATGATGAGAAACAAAAAAGACGGAGGGGGGGGGCGAGAAAAAAGGACGGAACAATGGATAATAACATAAAGGAATAAAAATGAGAGGAGCGCAATTCCGAATGACGAACGTTCGTTGAAAACGTTTTTCGTTTATCGCGATTTCCGAACGTATATGCGTTTATACACAACGTTATCGGGCAAAAAGAGCGGCTCGTTGTTTCGGGCAAGAACTCGGAGCGATTCTCCTTTATTATGCTAATCTTTATGACGGTTCCAGAGTCGAATTATTCCCGCGTCATTTGCGCCTTCACTTGTGATGTTAATGTTTGCTCAAGAACGAATCGGCCGAAAGGTTAACTACAACTGCATTTTTTCAGCCGATCGCGACGCCCGCGGCGATCCCATCGCCGCGCAATTATGTTAATTGATAATCTACAATAACCGGTGTTTTTTCTTTTATCCGCTAATTTTCCCGGGTCAAAGTTGTTGGGGGAAATAAAAATCGATTCGTCGTATCAATATTCATCTGATAGCTCGCGTCAAATAATGAATTTTCGTGACAGAATAAAAAAAATAAAAAAGGAATATAACTTGGTTGAATACAGTCGGTTAGAAACTTCGTCATTTAGATTCATTGAATTATTTCGTTGAAATAACTGCGAAAAAAAAATTTCTCGAATTTTCTGCGAACATTTCCAAACGTGATGCGAATATTTTGTTATTAAGAAACACATTCACTGAATAATATAACAAACGTTATCTGCGGTTGAAAAGTACAAGTCAATTTCTTTTTCTCGCTGATTGGTGAAGGAATAATGAAGATATAGATGGATGATTAAAAAATTGATAATTTTAGTACAAATGGCAACGTTTCAGTGAACGTACTTTCCCCTTCGGTCGCTCACGTCCTCCGATGATTTATTTTCAAGAGACGAAGTCAATTGAGAAATTGAACGGTGCATCAGTTCGCGTTGATTTTCTTATATAATCAGTAATTAACGTGCATTTTCAACCAGGCTTACTACTCAAACACACACGACGTGACAAAATTTATCGCTTTTATTTAGAAAGAAAGGCTATGCAACGGGAAACATTAATTTTGCATTAAGCACATTCGTATTTTATCGTTTACATTTATTAGCGTTTACCTTTTCTTGTGACATAAATGTATACTACTATTTGTTGATTAGTGCCATTGTCTTTTCATCAATAGATAGTTCAATTATTTTACTTCGAATATTAAAACTGTTTAATGTGCGCGTTGCATAATGTCATTCTCCGAACCGTGCAATTATATTTTGTCTATTATACGACGCTGAACTTTTGCATAAAACATAAAAGAAAATTCCACGTTTTCTCAGCCTATTTGTGCATTCTTTTCGCGTTTTATAAGCATATTATATCAGCTGTTGAATAATCTTAGAATATAAAGTTTAATAAATTACATAAAATAACGTTATGCCAAGGTAATTGAGAATGAAATTGCAACGTTACATTTTTTTGCGCGCTTTTAACTCAGTTACAACAATCATGCAACCGTTTCTCGTTGTATTTTTAATAACCAAAGAAGACGAGTTATAAAGAAGTATTCTCTTGACTTAACTGATTATACCGATATTCAAGGAAGAAAAAAAAATGCAGCGGATGGAAAAAAATGAATCGTAGGTACTAGCAGAGTACTGTTAACACTTGTTATACAGTATGATAAGATAGGAAGTAATAAACGCAGTATGGTAATAAAAGCTTTATATGCTTGACTGAAGCATACATTGGTGATATCACTGTACCGTATGATAGATCTTATGGTATTGTGTGCAAGACCCTCGTACATTCTTTAATTAAATCGTTCTCGTGCACGCTACCTGATATTGAATTAGATCAATAAATCGAGCGCTTTAATTTTCAATTGAATTTAGATTCCATTGGCGTACTGATTTCTCAATACATCTTTCATACGAATATAATCTACAAGTTAGGCCCTAACTTTTCCATTCCATCGCTTTAATTATTCACCATTTAAATACGAAGTAAAAAAAGTTCAAAAAGTATTGATCTTCGTTCAATAACACGTTTCTTTTGCTTTCAGCTCCTGCGATTCCAAACAACAAAACCAGTGCGAGTCGCTCCAAACGGAAGAAACGGTTTTGCGCAGAAAAATGTGATAAAGTCTTGCGCATCGCCGAGTTTCGAACGCAAGAGTCGCGCGGTGCACGCAGCAGCGGAGGGGAAGACGGCGGAGGAGACGGCCAAGGAGGAGGGGCTGGCGGTTTTGGAAGGGGGTCGCCGTGGGAGCGGGACTTGAATTTCACCTTTTTATCGGAGCGCGCGAGATTCGGCCGCGGCAGACGATGCAGAGGTCGAGGCGCGCGACGACGCCGGCAGCGTTGCGGCGCAGCGTCTGAGTGGCGTGGTGTGTGTGCGCGCGTGTGTGACTGTGCGAGCAAAATGAAGGCCATGGGCGACGTGATCGCCGTCGACGAGGACGCCCTCTCGGACTCGCTCGTCGCCGCCTCGGCCGGCAAGGAATTCGGTCAGCGGACCCTGCGCTCGCTCAAGCGCGGCCTCGGCCGCATCTGGCGCCGCCACCGCGGCAACGTTTCCATCACCGAGTACGACCCCTCCTACAAAGTCTCCTACCTGGGCAACGTTCTCACCGGATGGGCTAAAGGTAAATCCACCGAGATCCCACGTTATGTTTCACTCATTTTTCGATAATCAATTTTTACGAATGCTGGACGATGAACAAGAGCGTT
Organism: Aradophagus sp. ZL-2020; assembly: GCA_022817685.1. Lineage (NCBI taxonomy): Eukaryota > Metazoa > Arthropoda > Insecta > Hymenoptera > Scelionidae > Aradophagus > Aradophagus sp. ZL-2020. Next base: position 17,967 of record JABFOV010000313.1, read on the forward strand.
GACATGGAAGACGTGAAAGAAAAGTGTCGAAGAAATCGGTTTAAAAATTATCGGTCGAAATGAATGAACGATTCACGGTCCACTGTCCTGGATGTAAAGTGGAAAATAAAATCTAACGTTTCGGTCGGATGCGAAGATTGATAAATAGCGACTTCTAAATGGGCTTTGTAATAATATACCTGTGTGAATTCCGAATGATGGATAAAGTATCTTAAATATATGTTGGTAATACGTCTCGCTTTTCGCGTCACAACTATTTTCTCTAGTTTCAAGTATCTATGAATGAACAGAAAGTGCGATAAACTTTACATTGGATTCTGAATCAAAAAGTATACAGTATACTCAATGATTTTGTATTAAGTTGGATCATAGATTTCAATGCACTGAAGAAATGACATTACAAATTTACTAAAACCATTACAAGAATAAAATAATTATCATGGTAAGTCACAGATCTAATTTATATTCATCATAATTGAATAGTCAGTTACAATAATTCTGAAATTTTATTCGATATGTATAATTAAATGATTCTTATAATGTTTCTAGATTCGTTTTTTTACAAGTGCTATAAATGAAATCAATTCCATTTTTAATATTGTTTTAATGAATTATTGGTGCAACATTTTCTAATATATAAAACACGAGCAGTATAATGTTTTTATATTAAAATAGTATTATATTGAGATCATTAAAAAAACAATCGCACTACTAAACAGAATTTAAGCACTACTGTCCTGTACAAAAAAGAATAACACATCAATCCGATTTTAATATCTTTACATTAATTTTAATTAACGTTTGCGAAAGGAACTCCCAGATCTTACATAGACAAACTTCACAAATGGAAATCAAATCTGATGCAAAAACTGTCATTCGCAACAACGTAGAAGAATGAATTTTTTTTTTTTTTTTTTTAATTTCAGACTTGTCAGAAGCGGAGTTTAAATGCCGCGTAGCAATACCAACATCGAAAGCATTATTCATATTCCATTCACTTCTTATCAGTCGACGTGCGATAGGAAAAACATTTTCTTATCTATTGATCAGTCAACTCAAATTATCATTACCGAACCATGCCTCCAATGATCTTCCTTTCCGCGAACCGACGAAAAAAAGGCGCACAAAAATCCTATCACCGACAAATGAAGGATACGAATAAACAAGAAAAGAAGCGCAAGAAAAAGGACAAAGTGAACGACGAAAAAATGCGAAAAAGCAGCATAGTTGCAGGAGAAAAAGGCAAGAATTCGCGTTCGTACTGTCCGTGCCATTAATTACCCCACTTACATCACGCGGAACTTGAACCGGGATAGTTGGCTTTTTATAACAAAAAACAATGCGACCGAGGGAGGGGGCGGGGCTGCTCTCTGACATGATTGATTGTTATGATTTGAATTCTGTTTGCCGATAGCCTACATGCATGCTATTTCGTGCATTTTACACGTCGCGAGAACCTGTTCCCAATAAAAGTCGCATTCGCGAGCGCATAAATTTCGCGGGGCGCGCGCTTTTCGCGTCTCGCGGTGGAGTGGCGTTTAAAAGCCGAGCGACTGAATTAATTTCGATTAATTCGACGATACGCGCGGCTAAAAATACATGGACAAATCGGCGCGCGATGAGAATATGTTCCGTGCTTTTATCGGCCGATAACACGCCGAATCAGATTGGCGTCGCTTTTAGAAACGAATTAATTAATTGCCGATGACCGTAATAACAATATCTAATGGAATTAATGAACCGAATCGCTCGTGAAGCATAAATTTTCGACTTTATAAATGATTCGTGAGGCATTTTCTTTATAATTCTAAGTTTTGGAAGTTTCGCGAAAGGAGTGGGACAATGATGGATTTCATAATAATACGGGACGTTGTAACCCAAAAAAATTTATATTAGTTTATTTTTTGAAATTGCATGGAATTAATATTCAAATTTGAAAAAAAAATCTAAAATTTTACTTTTGCAAATACGTATCATGTAAAGAAATTAAATATGGTTGATAAAAAGGAATAACTACAATTCATTATAGATTGATTGTTAAAGTTTAAGAATAATTAATTAAGTAATTATTCGATAAATGTATATTGATTTTAGTGTAATATTAACTGCGATAATCGATATTGGTAAATTTTTATTTGAAATATATTTATCTATAAAAATAATTTGAGTTCCTTAATTATACGTGTCAATTTTTCCAGGTCTTTAATTCATTATATTTGAATGATATTCCGAGTTAAAGAGGAAAAAACAAATATGCTTCAGCGTATACGTCATATCAAGCGTAACTGATCATCTATATTAATTCTTGTTAGCTTACTTCATTCAGTAAATCTTACCGAGTAAGGCAGTTGATTGAACTGAATTTTCACAGTTGTACAAGTATTTAACTGCATTTTTGTCTTTTTGCAATAAATAAATAAACGCATATTCTTTCTGTAAGAACAATTTATATCATTTGAAAATATTTTTGCAAAATCTTTTGCATTTTAAAAAAGTCTCCCATCGCCGAGTTTTGAACTCGAATCTCCTGTAATTATTTTCCACAGCTGTCGCTACATTCTGACCTTGCAACTAACGTCACTCTTAGCAACTTAATTAATTGCCTACACAAGTTCGTCAGCTGGCAGTTATGTCATCAATAATAACTTTTACTGTGCACTTTACAATTTTTCTCAAAACGAAGCATTGCTTTTTCCGAGCGTCGTTAACGAAACGAAACGCGTAGAGCAAACGGCGCAATTGAATTTCGCGCAACGCCTACAGCTTCGTGGAATTTCGAAACGCCGTGAATTTCGATTCAAGCGTCGATCGATCGCCGCCGATGATCGACAGTGATCACAAACGGCCGACAAATTGGCCGCGTTTCGAAACGGCGGAGCTTCCCCCCGCCGAGATATGCGGCGAATGTTTATTGTAACGGACAAACGCGCCGCGCAGTCGGCCGGCCGACGCATAGCTTGTAAACGGCAATAAAAGTGTCCGCGCGTAGTTCGGAGACAAACGGCAATTAAATCCGTTAATCGCCGGCACATGCATGCACGTATCAAATGGAATTAATCCGCCGAGCGTCGGTGAGTGCGCTGCGCCGGAAGTGCGCAACAGTTCTTGCGATCGGAATTCCAAGGGACGAAATTAGTGTCATCTAATGCGAACGACAATTATGCTCCCTCGGCGCGACTCTGTGCGAACGCCGGCCGTCGGTGTCGCGACGTTTCGTAATGTTATCACGGTGGCCCGATTCGAGTGCCCGTTGTCAAAGGCAGCTCGGCTTCGAGTTTTTACGTTTAGACCGATATCGCACTGCAGAATTATTTTAATGAATGCTGCAGCAACAGGCGACGAAGGTTCTGCGTGAAAGTTCATTTCAGTTAGTTATTTCGAATCAAAACTGCGTGTATCGGAAAATAAGAAAGCTTGTTGTTAATGATTTCTTGTATCGGGAATTGATGAAGAAAATTAGATTTTTATGTATGGGTTTTTACATACACGTGGATTCACACTGACAATCTTAAATTGTTGATTTAAAAGTGTACATACAATCGATTATATCAGCGGAATTTCAAATGTAACTTTTATTTTGATTGCAAAGATAAAGTTGTGTTGGAAACTTTTCCCCCAATTTGAGTAAACGTCAATATTTGTATGACTTTTTATATTTTTCTGTTCAATTACATTAAAATTGTGCCTCATGGAACATGTTTACTCAAATTTTGAGGAAAAACTTTACACGAAGTTTACACGATTGTTGGTATGATAATGTTTTTCTAAATCGTATAAACTTTCAAAAAAATATACACGAGTTAAATTAACAAAACTGTTTCTAGTTCAACTAAACATTTCGCGAACATAAAATTCTTGGACTTTCCTATTCGATAAGTTAGAATAATAAAAACAACAATACATGTTGAGCACGACAAAAACCCTTCAATTTTCATCGTCCAAAGCTCTGTATTTCGTTAGAAAGAGCGCGGCTAGAAAGTCTGGGAATAATATGTTTTGCCGTGTTGTACCGACGTTAATTGTATATTATTAACAAAACATAGTTCACCATTCAGCTAACATTTAATGATGTCAAAATTTCGCATTGAGCGTAGCTCAAATGTATGTTTAAATAAAGAGGCTGTCGCACAGTTTTAGAAGAAGCAACGCAAACTACGAATCGGATAACGGAGATCCGATCATCGGTGAAAATTAATTTTCCATCGTTACCTTGTAAAAAGAGGCGAATGTCCTTTTTTTCCTATGAAAAAACTTTATAATCGAGCAAAGAACGAATTTACTCGGAGCGTTGACCGGATGTTTCAGACAACTTAGGGTCCCTGTGCTTTCTCCGCAAATACTAGGTCGAACAAGGTAACGTCGCTGTTAATAAATTGCGCGCATTTTTTAAAATCAACCTGTTGCTCCGGAATGAACACTCCTTCATTTCGCTTTAATTTTCTTATAAGAAGTTAAGTATCTCTTACTTTTTTCAACTATAAATTGCACGTTTTATGATTCTTATAATATTTTCGTATTTTATTCTAATGAACAAGCACCATATATTCTTAAACATATGTAAAAATACAATTCACTAAATTCCAGAAAAACGTGATTAATTGAAGTATTTAGTAATTGGTTCATGGATAAATTTCAATCATACAATGTGCTTTGCTAAAGTTGTAAAAAAAATTATTTTAAACAATAAATTCTTACTTAAAATTCGTCATTTTTGCATAAAATAACTTAATATTTTCTCCTTTCCTTTGAAAATTAATTTTTTTTGTTTATAGTCATTTTCATTCAAAGCTAATTTCGCCAAGTTTTTCTCAGAGCAATGTTCACTCGACTCCTTCAAGCTTATCTAATTTAAAACATCGACTTAAACATATTTACATTCCTTCGCGTTAAGCCGAACCTTGGGTTCAATTTCCTTCGATATAAAATATTACGAGCAGGGAAAAAAGGTAGACCTCGCCAAAATGCGAACTTTGAAGAATGGTTTATTATTCCTTCGCCTACTCAACAACGAGATACAAACTCGAGAAAAAAATTGTATTGAATATAAATGGACGTAACATAATCAGCCATATTTTTGGCCCAAATTTCGAGACAAGATAACCTTCATTGAGTAACATATATTCGCTGCGACTCAGTTAAACAAAAGGAAGAAAAACGGTGAAAGGTAAACGAAAAAGAGGTGTTTTGAATGACAATAAATTCACATGCGCGCGAATCGAATGAAAATTTGAATGTCTCGAATTCGTCCCGGGAAGGTGAAACAGGACTGGACGATCGCGGCGGCGCATAATTCAACGAAACGACGATATTTGGCACGCGGAATCGGCAATGAGGGACCGTCCTTGACTGCGTCTGCGAATATGCGTTCCAGCTTCGGAATCCGATGGATCCGAGATAATCTCGGCACAGGAGACGCATAAGACGATTGGCGCGAAGGTCGTAGTTCAAGGTCTCGCTACCCCACTCCCCCACCATCCCACTACGCCCCGACGGTGACATTGGCTTTTTTTTTTGCAAAAAGCTGGCCAACCACTTTTTGGTCACGTTACTTTGACATCCGAGGTAATCGTTGCGTCGAACATTATACAAAATAATCATCGGTCGTACGGAATTCCTAAGCAGAAATCGAATTTCTGTTACTGTCAAATTATATCTGTTTACGGCGAATAGAATATGTTCACTGGAATCATTTTAGAGTGTAGCGATGATATTTGATGACTCGATCATGAACAATCGAATTTTATCGAAAGATGCAAGATTCGATAGTTTGAATGTTCAAAATTTACATGGGAAAACGTCGAAGGGAATGTTAGTCGGAAAACATCAACTTATCGGATATGATGTTAATTTAACATGAGGAAAATCACATTAATGTGAACGTTGCTTTAAATATATAAACTGAACATTAACGTTTGAGGCGGTATTAACTTTTGAATTATAATTTTATGTTATAATTTTTCTTGTGTATAAACTTTCGGAGATTTAAAACGGCGAAAATCTAAAATTTGCAACTAGCTGAAATTGCATTGTTTGAGAAAAATTCTATGTCGAAGTATTTAATTATAGAATGATCATAACCATAAATCATTATAGAATTCTCATCATAACGTTGATTTAACTTTCGACATGTGTGATGTAACACATTAAATTATGAAAAAATTAAAAAAAGAAATTTCGCCAATTGTTGAAATTTTTAAAGCTATCTTTCAAACGTTATTGAAGGCTAAATTAAACTGAAAGAATTATTAAAAAAAAAAATTACAGTAATATAAAAAATTAAATTAATGTGCGTCAACTGGTAATCTATTATTTTAAAATAATTAAACTAGCAACTCACAATCATCAATTTATCAATATATTACTCTCTCAATGTTGAAAATTTGAAATTTATTTCATAATCAAAAATTTCCTAACTTAAGACGAATTTGGCATTGTAAATTCATCGAACATTCGAACGATCGAAGCTTCTTAATTCAACAGCCCTCGTTTCGTAAGTTTTGTGAAATCTCTCGAAGTTTGCTAATGACTTTATTAAGCGTCTAGTCGTGTGACGCGGTTCGATTAGCAATGTCTTTCGTAGCAAAGCTTTTTTTTTGTCCGCCGGGGTCTCGTTCGTTTGAAAGTCATAAAGCGAGAACAATTTGATGAGAAAAAAAAATTGCGCGAAAAAAGGAGACAAAGCAGAAAAGAATACGAGAAAAAAAAAGAAGAGAAAAAAAAACGTACGCGAATCTTTACTCATCACAAAAAGCGCGGCAACGAGATATTCATGTTATTTAATTAACATTTCTGCACTGCATGCGGAAAGTTTTGTGATTTTTATTTGATGGTAATTTGTTTTAATTTTTCATGACGGCGATTCCATTCTTGTCGCTTTTTGCCGCGCGAATGAAAAATTGATATCATGTTACATAGTTTGGACTATGAGATTAAGTTATTGAATTTATTATTCATGAATGAAAAATAGATTTTTTTTGACAACTTCAAATTCAATGTGTACGCTAAACGAGTCGCTCACAATTTAAAAGTTGCTTCATTTCAATTAGTTGCAATTCGAATCGTCTTTGACTTGAATATTTTTATCATAATTAATGACAAAACTTGTTACATTTTTAATTTGAATGTATAATTTTAAAGAATTTGTTAATGAGTTTATATTCACTTGAAGTTTTTTTTTTTTTTTTTGTAATAAAATAATTTATTTTCAAGTTTCTACGTCAAAAGTACACCGTTAATATTGTAAAGTGTATGCGTCGTTGGTCCCGCCAACCTTGACATGCAAAGGTTCACGTTTACGCAAAATCAACGATGATCGACAGTCGTGACAAAAAGCGCAATACTTTGTCGTAAAGTAAACAAAAACTCCTGTGAAAAAGTGACACTTTCGCATAGAAACAATGCAAAAATCAACAGTTGCGGGAAAAATATACACCGGATGCACTAATTAGTGATTCGTACAATGAACAGTTTCGTGCAACTTTGTTGGTTTATGCTGGCTTAGGAATCGATTCTGCTTTTTACTGCGTCTTTCGTGTAAATAAACAGGCGAATGAAAACTAACGGAAAAATGGAATATGTTGCACGAATTTAAGGCGATGAATTCAGTGGAAGTATGCAAGAGACATTGTTTTATGGAAAAAAATTGATAATGTAAAAAAGTAAAATATTGACAAATTTGCTTAAAAATGGTTAGTTCCACTGTTAACAATAAAAAGTATTTGCAATTTAAAAGGATAAAGTTTTACGAAAAAATACATGAAAAAACAGTTTAACTTGATTTTATTTCAGTTTACTGAAATAAATTTCGGCTCTGATTTCGAATTTTGATGACCAAAATTGCATTAAGTTTAATTTTGTTGCAAAAAAAAAAAAAAAAAAAAAATCGTTGCAGACTTCCGGTACATCGTTTTTATAGTATAATTAAAACGTTTGTTCTCAACCTGCTTGGAATTGATTACTCGGAGGATGGAAATGTAAAATGCTTAACGAAAGTGGTGAAAAATGCTTGTCAAAAGTGTCGGTATCCAAGGTCCGCGACAGTTCAAGTGGCGATATGACGCCGATTTGTCGGAGACGAGTGATCAATAATCCGAGGGATCGTTAATTATCGTGGCCGTCGTGTGCGCGTCACGTCGACTTGTCATCGCGCGAGATTCGCCGCAATGCGCGGCCGAGTAAATATAAATCGCGCGGTTTATTCGCGTCGAGCAGAAAAGCCGATAGAAGAAAATTCGCTGGGCGCACTTCAGCGCTTAATGAGTTGAAACGCCGGCCTTCTTTTATCTCTTTCCCGCATGCGAATAAATAAGATGCGATCGACGGGTCGCGCCGAGTGACGTGATTCGCCGACGAAATTGCTTTAATTGAAGTTTATTGAAAAAGGCAGCTTCGCAAGACATGCTTACTAGGAAACTCCAATCTCTGTCGCATCGTCATACAAGTTTTCGCACATTTTTCAAGTATTTCATGTTCGTTTGGTTTTCAAATCGCACCGAGAGAATTAAATGGCAAAAGTTACAACCGAAATAATAAAATTGTAGCGGTTTCACCATTCAATTACGATACTTTACAATTTGAGTAGTAACTTCGATTATTTAGAAGCGACGTCGACGGTTTGCTTTTTCAGCGCGAAAGCTATCAATGCGAAATTCGTTGCAAGTTTATTCGCGAAATTTGAATTTTATCTGATGCTGTCCGTGCCGCTTATTTATCAATTATTTATTGTTTGTCCAAAGTAAAATTCTCTAATTGTTCACTTAAAATTGACCGCAACCATTGATTGAAATGTATATTATCAGAAAATGTAGTACAACTTTTTGTCATTTAATTACTCCAATTTACATGTTTTTTGTTATATTGCGATAAATATCTATCGAATGACGTTAGATATAACGATAAAACAATGCTTTATATTCATAAAAAAACCTGATCGTGTTTCGCTTTAAGTAATCGCGGACAAACGACCGTAGATATCGGTGTTCGATATTCGAATCAAGTCGCGAAAACTCACGTGTCGCGTGCAAAGCAGCAACTCAGGTATTTGACCGTGAAATCGTTGTTGGGGTGCGCCGGACGGCCAATTTAGAAACGCGGAAAGAGCGCGCGCGAGCGATTTCCAAACGCGATAACCAATTCGTCAGCGATGCTTGGCCGACGTCACGATTTTAACGGCGGTCACAGAGCCTTGCGTCATCGTCAATTCCGTCATTTTTTTAGTCGATTATTTCTACGAATCGCGGAAACCGTACATCAGTCCTTAAATTGGACAGCGTACAGAAACACGTTACTAAAAAAAGTTAATCCGCGTCATATACAAACGTTGATAAATTTTATTGTTTAATTTTATTGTTTAATTCTATATCAAATTATCGCTTAATTTGTAAGTTCAAAGTTGAGCAACAGGTCGAACGTGTTTTACACCGTTTCGCACCATTTAGCGCCGTTTTGCAAAATAATGAGATAATAGTCTCATGCTAATAAACTCAATTCCAATGCAACAAATCATACGAACGATAAAACAATGATCACTGAATGTCGATTCAATGAATTTTTTTGTTAACGCGACTACTACTTCAATGGCTTTCTTTGTCGTAGTGAATTTGAAAAATCGGTGCCACCTTTTTTTTCGGCGGGAAGTTCAAGCTCGTTGGTTTTATAGTTTTCGAAAGTTCACAGTTAAACGCGCTCGCTTAACAAACACGGAGGCGTTAATCGTAATTGGACGATGCGAATAAAATGGCTGTTAATTAGCGCAAGCGGCGTAACGTTTATCGATTGGGAGAAACTATTATATTGGAGTGAAATCGGTCTAACGAAGATTAGGCCGTAAAACTGGGTTATTGAACTCGGTCTAGGTTGCAGTGTCGATTGATATAATAAAAGCCCCGTCCGCTTAATTGAACGTTAATTGAACTATCCGCGCGGACGGCAAACGTTCTCACACTTTCCACGATTCCGTATTCGGTCGGCCGATTCCGTCCGAATGTCGGCGCGCGTGATTTTGAGGAATCCGGATTTCTTTGCAGAAACGTAGCGCGCGGCGTAGCCGGAAGTTTTGCGGTTGCGTGAACGGAATTTCAATTATAATAATTAGAAAAACGAACAAGTCGCGTCGTAAATTCAGGATGGAGCACCGTAATTAAAATATTATTGGAAGTATCGGAAGAATCTTGATCCGTAAAAAACGCGATCTGCTACAGTTACCGCGAGTGAAGAAGGGGTCGCAAGACGAACAACGGTTCGCCAACTTTTGCGAGAACTGTTTATCGAGGGCTTTTGACGGAGGCGTTTTTGCAACCGAGTAATCAGAACTGTATCGAAAAGAAATCGCCGTTCGATCTTCTTGATACACCTAAAAGCGTTCGCGCTCTTAAAAATGATCCGCAAGTATGAAACTCGGTTTATTGTCTATTCTCGCTTGCTTCTTATCTGAAATAGGATTCCACGGGCGATTGTTCATTCGACTCAAATGAACACGTTAGATAAATGTAAAGTTACAAACCACAACCGATAGCTGAATTGAAAGAACGTTAAATTAACCGTTGATTTGGATCAGTTGAATTCATCTTGCTTCGAGCGATTGGTAATGGAGAACATTTGGGAGCAAAGAGTCTCACGCCGTCTGATGTGTTTCAGGTGAAGGTTGCGTGGAAAAGCCGGTGTCGACGCTCTGGCGCAATTACGTGAGCAGCAACAGGCCGGACGTGTCGATGAGACTGACGATAACGAGCGGCGGGCTAACCGCGACGACCAAGGACCACGGCCTGACGGAGTATTGGGCCCACCGGGTGACGTACTGCACCGCGCCGGCGTCCCACCCGCGGCTCTTCGTGTGGGTGTACCGCCACGAGGGCCGCAGGCTACGGCCCGAGCTCAGGTGCCACGCGGCCATTTGCTCCAAGGAGTCGACCGCCCGGCGCCTGGCCGCCACGCTCAACGCGCGGCTCCACCAGGCGCTCTTGGAATTCCGCCGGGACAAGGTGTCCAAGCAGAACGCAAGGTGAGGCACCCGACTTTCCTCGTAAATACCATTTAATGGCACAATTTTATGCCACTTTGACTTTCGCTGCGGTCTATTTTTGTCGGCTCCGCCGCCTCGATCGACGAGGTGGCCGCGACGCGAAGGCTCGCCAGGAGAGTGTTTTCGGGAACAGTGACCCTGGGGTTTAAAGCACTCGAAACTGCCACGTGGCGAACGTTCTTCGATGCAAAACGTAGTGGAAACGTTTTGTCAGGTTACAATTGTTTTTAATCGACAAAGTCTGATTTTTCTTGGGATTATTAGAACGTCAATTTTAAACACTTGTTTGGAAGTGCATGGCGGACGATTTTGTTATTTGCATAATTTGTCATTGTTAAGATTGATTTTTGAACAGTTGCGAAAAGATTATTTCAAGATATTATTTGAAGCAAAGACTTCCAAATGTCTTTTAGTATATCCTTAAGAAAGAGGCGCCATAGTGCAAAGACTATTTTTATTCTTATAAACATTTCCTACAATATTTCTTTTGACGTCAACGCGATTCTTTTAGTGGACAAAAGTGTCTACTTTCAAAGAATGTTTTGCTGTTTATAGTAAAAAGAAATATATTGAATAATAATAGAATTTGACGAAAACATATTTTCGTATGTCAAGTATCTTTTTCGACATCATTGCTAAAATATATGCAGTTTAGTGTTACGTCCATTCACTAATTTTTTCACAAGTATAACGTTTAAATATCTTTGTTTTCAACCAAATTTTTATAACAAATTTAAAACGCTTACTTTAACGAAACGTTTAAAATAGTCTTAAGAAATAAGAAACCAAATAACAATTAAACAATGATAAGTGGATAACAAATTATCATCGCCACAAGAACCTTCACTATTAAATCACCAACTCCTAAAACATCAAAGCGATCATTTTCGAGAGCCCGGCAACCTTCGATTACGTGGAACGAGACCCTCGAGCCGTATTTTCGTGGCGGTTCGGTGGAACAAGAATCGAGAAAAAAGTTTATTTATAGTTCAACGCCAAAGACGTTTTGTAATCGCAATGAATAGCTAAGTTATGGTAATCGATGCAGGCCTTTTGTAAACAATTTTAATGCCAGTTTTGAAAAAGTGTCGCCCCGAAGATAAGGAAGTCAACTATAATCCATCGAATTCTCGGTCGTTTCCATTCTCTCGAGTCGTCCGAGAGCCTTTGATTTGAATATGCAGCTCGTAAATACGTCGAACGTGCATCGCCTGATTAACTCGCGTTAATTACCTCGAATTTGTCAAAGAGTTTTATAATTACCGACACGTTTCATCTAACTGGTTTGCACATCACAGATTCCTAAAGGTTGCGTTGAGAAAAAAGGAGGAAAAAATCTGCAAAATGAGTTTCGCATTTTTTTATAGCTAAAAGAAGAAAAAGAAAAAAAAGGGAGAGAAAAAAACGAAACGAAAGAGGAGATGTTGCAATTTACACTCTGCTGGCTCTAAGTGGCTCAAAATTTATGGTTAGCCATTCCTCCTTATATTAGGATTTCGTCTCTCGTGACTTTCGAGTCACGAACAGGGTCGAGGATCGTCGTCTGCATCCAGGTCAGTCTCCGATGACCGATTTGCCGGCCCGAATTGCATATTTACCTCGTTCGGCCGATTGCCGTCTGGTCTCCGGAAACTTGTTTTTCGGTGCTCGGATAATGTTGGATCATAAATTGAGCATCGATGGCAGTCGCAGATAAGTCAGCGGGTTGCCGGAGACCTCCAGGCGTCTTGGCTACTATCTCAATACAAATTTCGTTTCGAGTTCGAATTGATGCTAATGAGCATTAAAATTACCGACCTGACATTCACGGTGGAGGTGAAGTAACGGTCGGACAAGTGTAGATAAAGTCAACGAAAGCGACAGTTTTCGGTTCGGCAACGGTGACAGTAGGCTCTAGAAATCGTTCGTTTATCTGGATCTTACTTTTCTCGAAATTAATTAAGTAGGTTTCCGGTCAATGGCGAGTCACTTTTATCCCAGTTGGGCCGAATTCGGGCGAAGAAGGAAACAGGTGCAAGTCTGAGTGGTTAACATTTTCATTGAGAATTACATTTCATTGATGAATTTTATCGATATTCGTTATTCATCGTGTCGTTAATTTTAAATAATATCAAAATCAATAAAGCCAAGTTTGGGTTCTAGGTTGAATGGATAAAATTCGATATCCGCTTTAGATGTTTCTACATTATCAAGATACATATTTTCTACTTTAAAATGAAAAAAGTATCAACCTCATCGGTATATTCTGTGGTAGAACTTTTAATTACATTCCTACTAATAAAAATAAGAAAAAAGAGAATAAATATACGTCAATGTGCTACAAAGAAAACTATTTTTAACTATTTATCTTTCTTTCAGGCTGTCCCTGGCAAATGCCGTCTACGATAACCCTTCTCTTCCTCGGCGAAAAATCTTACTAAGCACAGGAGGACTTAATTACAAACCCCCGTTGGAGAGGTCGAAGAGCGCGCCAAAACTGTCCGCGATCGAAGAAGATTCCGTGGCGGAGGAAATCGAGCAGGAGCAATTGCTAGAGGAACTTCGTTCGTTGGAGAACGTGGCCAGGAGCTGGCAGGACCATGACTGGAAGCTGTCGCGGTTTATCGACGTGCTGAACCGCGAGTCTTCGGACGAAAATGGCAGCATCTCCAGCGGCTGCGAAACTGCGAGCACGGCCAATAGCGAAGAACGTACCTCGGGCGCTGAGGAGGCTCACGCGACCGGCCCGGAAAATAGTACCAGAACGCCTGGCGAGCGGCTCCAAGGTCCGAGACGTAACTCCGAAGGTTCGCCCAACTTTATGACCTGCGCGGGCAGTCCACGCTTCCGGCGGAAATGCGTCAATCGGAAGAGCTTCTCCTCGCGCAGCGACGGCGATGAGTCGCTGGAGGAGGAGATGGAGGAGGAGGAAGAAAATTGTCACTCGAATCTGTTTGAATTCGCGGACGTCGAGGATTACGACGAAGTGGTCGACTACAGGCCGCGTGGGGAAAGTCCCTCCAGCGGTGAGACGATCCAGGAAAGTTTGAGGAACGGGGACGTCGTCTCAGTCGTAGGTAAGTCGGAATTTCGAAAGTAGTGAATACATTTGAATAAACCGACAAATTTATGTAACAAGATCGAATAAAGTATGCTCGCAGATGTGCGAATTGTCATTTCGTTCAATTCTCACTCGATAATTATTGAATTAACGAAAAAAGTTTAATTATAATACGTCAATAAGTGATCTTTAAAGCTGTCTATATTAGTGAAGTCTCATTATTATTAACCTATATGTTAAACCTCGCCGAAATTAATACACAAAGTGGCTATTAAAAGCTCCTCTAATCGATACTCTGCTTCAATGGTCTATTAGAAAAGCAAGGTTTCTCGAATCCCTGGGACTTCCAAACTATCAAGAAAATTAAACTTCTATTCCGATGGGCTGTATTAATTTTCTTTCCATTGACTGAAATCAATAACGAAATCGTTCCGAAGTTCGTTCATATAATTTTCATTTTGACGTTGTATCTACATATTTATCACGAATAATATGAATTCCTAAAATATATTTTGGAAAAAATTAAGTACCCTGTGACAATTGTTTAATTTAATTTTTTATTGCAGGAAATAACAGAGTAGAAGGGGACAAATGCATTAGTCGAACGAACCGAAGAATCGACGATTTCGACGAGCCTTTTCTCACACTGGACTCCCTCGACGAGGAGGCCGACAGTGACGAAAGTGGCTACGTCGAAGCTCCGCCAAAAGCCCTGATCGACCAGGTCGACGGAAAGGAATCGGCGATTTCGCAGCACGAGGATCAAAAGACCGTGGACAAAATGGATTCGCGTCAGGACGACGCGACCTTATCGATTCACGAGGCCCGTGTTGAGGAAAAACCCGAGCACCGTGGCTCAGATCTGAACAGGTTCCGAGACAAGGACAAGGTCGATTTTATCAAATGCCCGATCTCGGAAACAATCAAGAAGCTCGCGAACGCTTCACTGCGGAGTTCCAAGTCGCTCGACATTTCAACGAGCAACTGCATACGGGCACTCAACAGTCTCAAGTCCGCGAAAACCGCGGAAATCGCGCGAACCGTTGAAGTCAGCGATGAATCGCCCAGTCTGGTGCAGCGCAAACAACTACTGGCGCAGCATGGCGTCACCGTATAAAGATGCGAGAGAAGACAGAAGCAAGATTAAATCAAAGGTTCGGTGTAAAACTAACTACTTTCAAGTTGCAACTACGAGCGAGCTATGTCAGTTGCGATAAACCAGCTACAGCCGAATTATCAAAAATCAATTATCTCGAATTTAGTCGAAAAAGTCCTGCTGCTTTGGATTTGCAGTTGAGAATTAACTAGTTGTATATAGCAGTGAAGAAGTAGCTACTTTTTATTAAACCAGACATTTTTAATTTGTAAAGAAGAATCATTTTTTAAAAAACATCAAGTCAAGAACCAGTGTTATTTCGATTATTGTACCGTTCTAGTTTCAGTTGATGCTTTGACTATTAAGATACGTTATGCTCGACTTTTGAAACTAATTTTTTCGCTCACAATCGATTTCGAAACAAAAACAAAAAACAAAACATTCTGTATTACTGTGAATTAATTGGTTCTTAAAATATTGAAATATCAAAATATACTTTTTAAACCGACATTCCAGATGCTGGTTTTTACTGTATTCTCGAAATAACTAGTTCTTGAACCAAATCATCAAAACAATGACAAACGATAGACATTAATGCCATACTTTGAGTTTCGTTAGGATATTAACGTTGCGTCTCTGTTGGTGGTTAGACAGGCACAAACCCCTTATTCCCTTTTCCCTACAGAATATAGTAGAAATCGGATTGAATTGAAGTAAAAAATTGAATACGATGCGAGTCAAATTAACTAATTTATTCATTACGTACATTTTTATTGATTCTATAAAACATCTGTTTAACAGTTTTACATCGCACGTAGATTCCACCTCATTTCTACTAAAATTCTGTCGGAGTCGCGACGCAAGTTCGCGACCTGGCTTGAGCTAAACTAGATTCTATTTTCATGTGTATTCGTATTAGTACGATCTGTGTGAACTGTAATTAGTGATAAATTAAATATATTATAATATATTTGTCGTTTGTTGTTTCCTTCTTCTCGGTCTGTAAATGTTGCTCTTTACTGAACCTTGGGTCTAAGCATTTGTAACGATGTTTGAATATACTTTTTTATTTATTCTGCAAATCCTGTTGTTTGTTTGCTCCTTTGCTGCGAATCGCCACGACACGGCTCGGTGCCGGGAGAAATTGGGGGGAAAGTCACGTTGAATTAATGCAGAACCGCCTGTGATTGAAGCGCTAAGATAATTTGCCTTTGATCACTGGGATAAAAGCTTGTGGACAGTTGACTTCACGCATGCGTGAAGAATTTAAATGCATTAGAATACGTCGCGGCGCGTAAACCCCAGCGAAAGTAACGTAGGCGTGGTTTTGTCGAGTTTAATCAATTTAACGTTAATTGAAAGCGTTTAATGTTAATGAACGGCGCGCGTGCTAAAAATGCAACGAGATAGTCGACGAGGTGAAAGCTGAAAAAAGCTACGCGGCTCTGGTGCATTGTAGTAGTACTTTTAAATTTTCCATTATCTTTTGTCTGATGAATTGCATTAAGTTTTATTGAAAAGCAAATTGAGTTTTCAATTAGTGCAAAGTTAATTTGAATGTTCATTTATTCTGATAATTATCGATATATTTTTACTTGTTATTTAAATTGTTAAATATATATTTTTTGAAAATGATTTTATTCTATTATTTTTATTACTTATGTTTTTTTATTTTATTTGGCGTTAGTTGAAAAAAATTGTTTTTAATATTATATACTTAAATAGCAATCAAACGCAAAGATATAACAATAGTTGTGCATGTCTTTCAATTCAAAAATTGTCAAAGTATACGTATTGCATACAAAAAAGTATTGCGATTAACATAGAAGCATCAGGTTCTAGAAGATACTTCCTTGGCATATGTTATGTAAGTATACGTGATGTAACTTTTGTTACAATGTAATCTTTTTTTTAGTTTTTTTTTGTAACACTTTGCTAAAGTTTATATATTCTTGAAGGTATTCAGTGAAACTGTTTTTATAACTTTTTTTTATCAACTGCCAATATCTAACATAATATGACATTAATATTGTTTTGATAATAATAATATTGCAAAAAAAAAAAAAAAAAAAAAAAATGAAAAAGTCACTTAAGCTCTGGTTTAAAAAACGATGCTTGAAGCTGATCATCATTGATTAATAGCTGACACTTTTTAATGAAACAGTTTCGATTTTTTTTTCAACTTTTCAGAATAGTTTCATTAGAATGTATTCTTCCTTCATTAAAGCGTATTCAATTTACATAGTAGTTTTTTAAGTCATTTGTTTATATAATAAAATGAATTAAAAAATTGAATAACAATCAAAACTTAAACCAATCGATATCATGTTGGTATACACATTTTATTAATTAAAAAAAATAAATATAACAAAAAATTAACAGTTAATTATTTAACCTCATTTCTTACTAATTTTGAAATCTCTTTCAATTCACGTAACAAAAATTAATTTTTATAATTTACGCTCATTGAAATATTAATATATATTAATATATAACCATTATTCGACAACATGCCCCTACAGATATACAAACAGTGATGAACCTCTGTCGAACAAACAGGAATTTACAAAAATACACACGCAAGAATTAAAATTTGATAACTTAATAAATTTTTGAGCCCAACAAAATTTAGATTTTGTATTTAATTATATTTACAACCCAACATTTCAATATTACGATAAATAAACTTGCACGAATTAATTACTGAATATTACTGACAAGCAAAATTATCGCGATTTGAATTACCTTCTGTTCCTCTACTTTACCGACACGATGTCGTCTTATAGTTTTTCACAAACATGCGACAGATGACGTTCAAGTTACTTAATTAAATAATTATACAATAGTAAATGAGCAGTGCGAAAAATGCGTCAAAGAATTATTTGATGATCAAATTAAATTCGCGCTGCAAAATTTCAGCTTTAGCTTTCATTATAATAATTATATTTCATTAAAGTGATTACGAGAATTAGTGACACAGAAATAATCCGCACACAATGTTTTGGAGTAATGACTCTACTCGTATGCGCTTAAACATTTATTTACTGAGCTGAAGTTTTCTATAATTATAGCAATTATTATTTTTCACTTTAAACGAAGTACATCTTCGTGCGGCGTAATTGATCTTCATTTCTTTTGTACTAAGTACTTTTGCATGCTTCAAAATTATATTGTTCATTTGACTGAAAAAATTTGTACCCTCAAAAGCACGGTACAATGAATTTGAACAAAGCATTTTTTTTATTTTAATTCTGTTTAGGCAGTTGAATTTTCTATTCCGTATTTATGAGAAAAACTACACTTACTTATTTATCAAATTACAAAAAAGGAAAGAATATATAAACATTAATTATCCATTAAATCGTTTTAATTTTTTTCAAATTAATGTATAATCAATTATATATCTAAAAGCGACATAGATGGTAATTTCTCCCATATCTTCGATTTTCCCAAGCTCCAACATCGATCGATTTTCATTAACGATCCGCGTAACGAAGATGCCCAGCAAATCATTACAGCAATCGTTGTGATAGCTCAACACAACGATCATTCGGTAAGACGTTCAAGTAAGTCTTAGACTAATGACGAAAAAGCAATCATTTTAGATATTAATTTAGGCATTAATTTTAGTAAGATGCTAATGAATAATATTAATATTATTTCTGTCCTACATTATGATTACACAAAATTATTAATTACATTCTAATAAAAAAATAGCATTCTAATTTTTTTTTTTTATTTTAGATAACATGAAAAATTTCTCCATAAAACAGTTATTTTGCACGGAATAAATATTCTTTGTGTTATCCACATGCTCGTTTGTGAAAATCTACAACTTTACCTGTGTTTGTCAAATTCACACGTGAATTTGACAAACACAAACATGCGAAAATGCCGTGCTAACTTACGTACAATACAATACGTGCGTGAATATTATAGAGCAGAATTGTATTCCACACAAGCGAGCATGGGATTTTCACGAATGTATAATGAGACTTTCACATGTTTGTGTTTGTGATATTCATGTAAAGGCAAAGTTGTAGAGTTTCACAAACGAACATGTGGATAACACAACATATTTTCCGTGTGAGAGCACAATAAGTAATTTAACATTCTTTTTTTTTTACATTACATGGTATTCAATTAAATTACACCGGGAAGACATTTTTTTGCATTAATTTCAAAAACTTTGAAGTGAAATTAATAATAATAAAAAAAATGCTTCTGTTTATAAATTACTTTATGCTTCTAAACTATTTCAAATATTTTATTAAAAAAGCTAAACTAATTTCGGGCATTAAAATCCCTCAAAATTGTTATTGGCCAAGTTATAGCAGCAACCCATATTTCCCCGGTAACCAACTTTTCAGCGTTTCAAATCCGGTCTCGGATTGATACTAATTGTTACGTAGATCAGTTTATCGAAGTTGAATTTGAGATTTACACCGATGGCTGGAGAATATAATTCGCCGATCGCGCGCTACGTCTTTGTATCGGAACTCTGCCGATAGAAAGTTATAGGCTGCGGAGACGAGCGCGCGCGCGAGATAATGGTCCGCGCGAGGAAAAGAGAAAGACACGAGCGTGGCGGCGCAGACTGCCGACGGCTGTGGGGTAGGCCTTGCATTGAGTCAAGATCAAGGCACCGGCGAGCTATGCTCCGCTAGATGTGGATATGATAATACTTCTCGCTTCGACTTTATCCCGCGTCCGCGTTGCGCGTGGCCTACTAAAGCCGCTATTAATTGTACCTCCAATTTTCGGACCGTACCGTTTGCATTCGGGTGCGATTCGTAAAAAATATAAATATTGAGACCAAAGTATAACAATATTGTTTCGAATTATTCTTGATTGAAAAAGTAAAAAAAATTACGCTTTGATTAAAGAATTAACATGCGTGATGTTACCAATGCTTTTTTTATCAAAAAAGGATGCAAACTTTGAAAAAATTATACAAAGTAAAGAAAAAAATTGTTGTGGAATATTTTTTATAATTTAGCAAGTTGTGTAACAAGTGACAATAATTTAATTGGAATTTTTTCGAAATTTAAATTCGTTTATGGAAAAACATCGAAAACTTCTCGTACACAAAATTTAATTAATTTATAATCAAGGTATTCAACGTGCAAGGATTATAAGTTCTTGATTCAAAATTAATTAACTAACTAACAAGATGGATTCTTGATTGATTCAAGATTTTATAATTTGACTCAAAAGAAGGTATTTTTAGAGTACGTGATTTTCGTGGGATTTAATTGTGCAATATAAAATTTCAATAATCCATTTTTCTTTATTAAGAAAAAAAAACAAAATGTTAGTCTCAAGCTATACCTTTAAACCATTTAACATTTAGAGTTCTTACCAAAAATCTTATCGTTTGCATTAATGTGCGGCGTAAATCGGAGCGCGTGGGGGTACGTTGTTTTTGTTATTACGGACGTTTACTTTTGAAAAACATGTGCCTTCGTTAATAAGCAGCACTTTCTAAAATGCCGAGAAAAAAGGAATGAAGAAACAAAAAGAAATGCTTCTTATTTAATTATTTAATGTTACATTATCTATCAATACCGTTTATTCGTAACTAGATTATCTATTGGCGGTGAAGACCTCGATGTGAAAGTTTATGATATTGTGAAAATAAACTCCCGTATAGATTTTTACTTTATTATAATGGAAATTGCGTGACGTCCTCTTTAAAGAGGTTTTGCGGTTTGTGTTGATAATAAATTGTTTAATTTTTGTTTAATTAAATCTAAGGTCGCCCATTGGTGAACAAATATAACTAAAAGCAACTGGTTTTGTTTGATAGAATATTGGTACTGACTTAAACTTTTTTTAAAAAACAATATTTTATATTGATTTATAAAAAAGATAAATAAATAATAAATAACAATAAAATAATAAATAAATAAATAAATAATAAAAAATATTTAGTTTTCATATTATAAAATTATATTTAGAAAAAATACAATTAGTGTTCCGAAAATTTACTCAAAAAAAACAAATTCAAGAAGTTTCAGGCTCGTACTTATTCGTGTCGGATGAGAATAATGGTTTAAAAGCAATCAAAGCTGCCGAAGGCAATATCGTATATCAATTGAACCCGTTAGATTTATTTTCGCTAATGAAGAGTTAATCAACCATGTCCAGTTGCGAATAATGCCACAAATTGAGTATTTTTAATCAATGTGCTCCTTACTGATCACGTTTTGCAGTCAGAAAATATATTTTGTATACTTTTTCCTTTCATAACAAGAAAATTTAAATAAAAAGGAACAAACAAAGTTCTACTTGTCATGAATATGATGGTTTATTACATTAATAAGTAATATTTTATTTACCACTATTAACAGTTTACATATACATACAATATAATTTGTTAGTTATGTAACTATTATATGCGATTCGTCATTTAAATTAGTCTCTTCAATTTAAAGTCAATTAGTAATAAATTAATTAAACGATGCACAAAATAAAATAGATCATCGAGCATTGTTCACTATATATATTGCATTACAGATAAAGAATTCATTATTTTTAAGGAGCCATATTAAACAAAGCTATTCATCTATACCGCAAAATCACAAAAAACCTAACTCATTAACATTTCCAATCGACCATCAAATTCAAGTTCATTTCCAAAAATTGATTCCCTTCAACTTCAACATAATGTTGACCTATTGTAAGATCATTTTCAGGACATTATCATGAACTCTGCTCGAAAATTCAAATCCCCTATCATCATCCTTTTTTTTCACTTTCTTAACACACAAGAAAAAATAATAACGAAGCAAAACCGAAGCGTGCCAAAAAAATGCCGGTATCGAAAGAGTCAATCAACGAAACGGACGAAGGTCATTGAATGTAAAGCGGTCGAGTTCCGCGCACGTACTCGCGGAAGTGTTTTTTCGGCGAGTCGCAATGAGAGAGCGAGTTCGGCCAGTTCGGTGTATTATGGGCCCGGAGGTGGGGTGATGGGGGGGGGGGGCGCGTGGGTCCCGAACCTATACGAGAGTAGTGTTAACGGCCTTGCTTTATGTGGGTCACGAAACAAGGTCCTGGCAGCACGAGGAGCATGAGAGAACAGCGCGCCGGCGAGCGACTCAGGCCGCGGCTATATAGACCTGTGTGTCAGCCGCTCGGTACCGACTCACGCTAGCCCACTAATACCCACGAAAGGATACGTGCGCGTTTTCCATGCGAGCCGCGCTACGTCAAATTTATGCCCATTACGTGGCGCGCAACCGCCAGTCGACCGGCCGCGTGACACTTAACGGCGATCTCATTAATTTCCTATTATCTCTACCCCACTTCGATCCTTCGAGTGATTTTTCGACAGCCACAGGAGGATGCATGCCATTCGATTTTAGCCGCGCTCGTAAGAGTACCTTGGATCGAGCCTCTTTCGCCCGCCAATATACGTTCACCATTTTAGCAATCTTATTTCATTTTATGTTATTCGTGAAACGGCTTACGCATTAAAAGTTTGAGAAAATTTAGTAATTTCGTCGTCAGTTAATATTTTATGTTATAATAATTTGAGTAATTAATATACTTAATTATATTTACAGTATAAGAATTTTATATTAAAATGAGATGAACGAAAAAATTACCTGATTGCAAAAAATTTTATTATTATATTTCATCTAAACCATTAATTTTTATTGCGTCAAGTTACTGAAAAACTCAAAATTAATATTGCGATTTCTATGAAAAATCGAACGATTGTGTTTCTCAGTTTATTTCTCATGTAATAAAGATAGATAAAATCAAAACTATTATATTTAACAACTAAACAAAAAAATAGTTTCAAAAAAATTGTTCACAAATTTTTTCTGTTATGTGACAATCCTACATTTATATAGAACTTTTCATTATACTCGACTTGATTTTTTTTTATTCATTTCTCATTGATTAATAAAATAAAATGAGGTTAAAATAAGAAAACCTTACCCTATCTTGATGTTCAATTTATTCCGCGTCCTCTTCTTATAACTGAATATAATGAACTGACAAAATATTTCAAATACGTTATCATCATGACCAAAACTTATAAGTGGCTCGATGATGTATGTAAACAAAAATAGTAGGAATTTCTCCGAATAAATTTTATGCTTACATTTATAATCGTTATATTCATTTTATTGTCTTTTCCGTAAATATTTTTTAATTAATATTCTATTTTAAAATAATTTACAATTTAACTAATAAATAATAATGTAATAAATTTAATTATATTTGCAATAAATACTCAATATTAAAATGACCTAAACAAAAAATAAAATAAATCTATTATTGCAAAAAATTAAATTCTTCTACTTTATTTCAACCACTAATTTTCACTGTATTGAATTATTAAGATTGCAAAAATGATGTTGTTTTCTAAGAAACAAAAATGTACTACATTTTAAATTTGACTTTTTACTTCACGGTAACCTTGTTTCAGTATTAAATTAATGTATAAATAATGTAAATGTCAATTAAAGTTTGTCGAAATATTTGACAAATGATTCGACGTTGATAAATAATTAACAAACGACACACAAAAAAGTGTCCCTTCAAATTTACTATGTGCGCCAAAAACGGCATACAAAGTTTCTAATAAAAACACTCACTACATACCAACAATTAAGAAAACATACATTTTTAATATGATCAAAAGATACAATACTTTCTACTGCCTCAAATGGTGATTTTCATCGTTTTTCCCAATAGCTATCTTGATACTCAATTCATGCAATATTTTTTCGAAAAAAAAAACTTTTCTCGGCACATTAATTCAACGAAAAAATGAAATATTTTGTATACGTTGATTAAATCAATTAAACGTGTAACCGTTTTCTCGTAGAATTTATTGTCCGAGTATTTAATTACATTACATTAGAATGAGATTTTAACTATCATTGATCGTCAATTCGCGAAACGTAAAGTCAGTTGCTTTGATTTGATAAGAAACGATATTGCAAGTTGGCTACAACGATAATTGATAATTAAATTATATTTAATTTTAATTAGGTTCCGTTATAATATTACTGACAATTCGTAATCGCATTTCCGTCGAAATTATCTTTTCAGCATACGCCGATGCAGTTAACGACTTTATAGTCTTGCATTTTATTGTCGCCCATTAGACATAACGCGGGACTCTTATCTAATGCACCGATATTTAGAATATGAAAAAATGAAACTATATATGTGTCAAATTGAGTTGAGAAAAAAAAAAAGTTGAGTCAACTTATTGTTCGGATAATTTCTTAGCGCAAACGATGATTTTATCGATTCGATTGTTTGCGTTTGTGGATCAGTGTTATTAATTTTACAATCTAATGTATTTCAAGTACAATGACATTATTTTACGTGAATAACGCAATTTCGATCAATTCAACTTTCCAGAATCTTCAAGGATCGTAAAAACCGATCGCAATCGTTTTTCGTTAGCTCGCCACTGTTTAAGCAAGTAGCGCAGATATTGAAATTTTTTCAAGCATAATTTCTCATTCAATCTTTCGGTTTATTTACAAAAAGTGTATTTATTTATAAAATATCTGATCATAAGATACGAGTGATAAAAAAAAAAAAAAGAAAATTCATTTTATATTTTAAAATTAATCAACGGATACATGAAAAATAATTTTTTTAAATACAATTATTTTTTTTATCGTATCATTGTAACATTTCTCTCTGACAAGTAATACCTTTATTTCACTTTATCGTTTATTTCTTCATTTTTATTTAGTTAATCTTTAT
>JABFOV010000314.1:0-42851 GCA_022817685.1 Aradophagus sp. ZL-2020
TGCCACTCGCGCCGTTGCGGCCGTTGTAATAGCCGTGGATCCGAGCTTTTGTTTTTAAGTCGGGAGGGGGGGCGGATTAATTGCAATACAGGCGGAAAAATTGACGGTACGGCATCCTGTAAATTTAAGGAAGTCGACTTGTTGATGACAATTTTAAAAATTACCGATTGGATGAAATTGTACAGCTGCGAAGATTTGTTCCAGGTTGATTCCAGTTTTCCCTGTAAATAGGGTATAATAAAATGGATGTTGTTGAGTTCACTTTCTTAAATTTATAGGAAAATTTACTGTCTCTTTTTTGCGTACATCACGGTTTGTGGATGGTGAGATTTCGTTGAAACGAAGAGGATTGAGTTAAATAAAATAATTTTATTATAAAACTGTTGGAGGAATTTCGTCAAGATTTTTTGACAAAAAAATCAAGATAAGAACGTCTTCTTGATCAATAAAATTTTTACCTGTATAAAATTGTAGACTTATATTTAAGATTAATATTGAATGAATGATTGAATGAATAAATGGATTAGATCAATATTGAAACTTGTGACTCACTTCAATTTTCATTTGATAGTATATTGAACTTCAACAAAATTAGAAGTAAAAATTGTTACAGTACAGGTAAAATATTAAGTCTGTTTATTTTCTCTTATTTTGCCAAGAAATGTATTTATTACAATTCAAAATTGATTGAAATTTCAGTTTGTTAAAGTAAAAAACATACAAAAAGAAAAAAAAAAAAAAACAAATAAACTTTAAGACCACTTTGTCAGATAAAACAAACATAAAAAGTCCAGTGTATTTTTTGTCAATGAAAAATAGGAATTTATACAATCTTTATCAATTCAATTTAATTGCTAAATGTTATGAATGAAAAGCCGATCAGCTGAGTAGAAAATGATCATAGCTATAGCATACCGACAAGCCGAGCAGTTATCGATCAAACGTCCATAGAATTTGTGATTTCGACAAAAGACGTTCCACCTGAACGCCAAGCAGCCGAAGTAGCTTATTAATGAATATGCCAACCGGACGGAAGAAAGTCAAGGAGCAGCACGAAGAGCAGGATGACTCGCGCGCCGACAAAAACGAGAGGAAGAAGCGGGAGGCGCATCAAAGTCGCGACGCGAATTTGCCAAATTTCGTCAATATCGACAACATTCGGTAAAAGTACCTCTATTTTTGTTCTCGAGCGTAGACAGTTTGATATTTTAAAAGCATCGCAGCAAGTTTCTAACGTTTTTTTATAAGAATTGAAAATTGAATGTTACAACACATTTTTGATAGATATTAAACAAAAAAAATGTATTTTAGATTTAATTACTGAAACGGACAATTTGAATGAAGATTATTCATTTAATTGTTGAATTAATTTCATTTTTTTATAGCAAACAGGTTAATCGACGTGAGTGGGACTTGATGAAAAAGTGGCCACAGAAGTACTCATTTCTCACTGGAGACTTTTTGAAGAAGGTGTATTATTCTCTCGCTTAAGTACAGTTAATATCATAATTGCCTGCAGATTAAAACGAATGAGAAATTTTTATCAAAATCAATTTCAAGAACAAAATTAGAAGCTTTGAAACAAGATGGAATTTATAATTCTGTTTAGAATTACTTAGTAGATTATTCGTACTATCTAAAATGAAAACTATATATTTACATTTTCATTTATGAAATTGTTATTGTCCTAATAAAATTATCATGAATTAATTGATTGAATAGATGATAGCTGAAGAATACCGTAAACAAAACTTACCACTGAAGACATCAGAGCCGTGCAAACTGGATCCTACGTATATCAAGCCAAAACCCTCGCCACCCGTACCAGTGACAAGTTCCGCATTTGTTGGCTGGAGATCTTCCAACAAAATATACAATCTCGAATTCATAGACACGAAATATATATCACCGAAGTACACCATCGAGCCACCGTTGGAAGAAGGCGAATTTCGCGTAGACAAACAATATTTTATATTTCTTGGGTGAAGCGTGGAGTGGAAGATGATGAATGTTTAAGAAACATGATCGCCACCTGAAAAATGACAATTTTAGTTTCAAAGAAAAATGATAAATTCAATAAATTGATTTATTGGATGCAACGAAAAATATGATGAAATATTTGAATGTTAATTTAATGCGTCCAAAATGTGATTTTAAAAACCAGAATGTTTCAACTACATTTCATAATAATAATAATTGAGAGATGTTTAACACTATATATACTCAAATATTCCATAAATATGTTGAAAAAATGAATTTGAGCAGTTCATATATACATTATATATAACTTATATAAATACTACATAAAAACCACTCTACACATGGTTTATACGGTACATATACAAATTAAAAAACAATTTTGATCGTTTTATGTATTAGTTATATCGTTATATATAACTTATTTAAATAGCATTCATAAATTTTATTTTTTGTAGAAATCTACTTTTCGATGATATATAAGTACATTCAATTTTTTGATTTTTTCGGTCATTTTTAATCGTCGTGTAAAGTATTTGAAAATTGCAAAATTTTCATTTTTATTATATTTGAAATTTTCAAATACTTCACACGACGATTAAAAATGACCGAAAAAATCAAAAAGTTGAGCATTCATAAATCTTATGTATAAACAAAAATGTTTGGCCAAGGTCAACATCGGGCGCGGTCAATCTGGCGCACATTTTGACGAAATAATTATAAATTAATTTAATGCGATTGAAATACAAAAAGTTTTAAAAATAAATATATTTTAATCGCAATTTGAAAGAATTGATCAGAAAAGAGGATTTAATGGGCACTCAGACAAAAACAATGGATTGTAAACATTGAAATTATTCACAGTTCATTGTTACCGGATTCTAAATATTTTCAATGTTTACAATTCATTATTACTTTTTGATGCTTTTCAACCTCAATGTTTACAACTTACAATTCCATGTTTCCATCTATTTTTATAAAATTCTCATTCGACCTCTTATTATTAAGAATTATTTTAATTATAAATGTAAGTGTTTATAATGAATTCATTTATAAACAAACAAAAATGTTCATTTTATACAAAAAATCTTCTACCTTTGTTTATTTTCATAGATCAATAACACTGAACATATATCTAATTCAATTAAAAAAAAAAAAAAAACAAACAAACAAAAAATGTCAACGAGTTTGAAATGTCGTCAAAATAACATAAAATTAATTAGGAAATTGTAACAACTTTCAGTTTTTATTTTTTTAAAGAATTAAGTAAACTCCAATATTTTGTTCCTATCGATCAAGGAAATACTTTCTCACAAGATTAACTGTAATGCTAAATAACATACTTGTATATGCTAAACAAAGAAACAATGATAGATGTAATAAAAATGTACATGTATTTTCAAATGAACTGTTCTTCGATCCATTGTGTATTTTTCCAGGTCTAATGACCTTGAAAATGCCAAATAAACATCCATAAAACTTTTTCGGTAATTAACTAAACATTCATAAGACTTTAAAAAAGAAAGTCTCGTTATGTATAGAAGATGATTTCTCTGAATAAATAACAGAATTGTTCTTTTTTTTCAACCATTGTAGATTATATGCAAATAAATTCAACTTCATTTTCTTTCAATGAAAAAAAAAGGGTAATTTCAAACACGTTATAAAAAAGTACAATATACATAATATGCACAATACACACAAGGATACTCGTATTATCAAAACATAAACAATAATAATAAATAATGAATATCTAAAAAAAAAGTTACCATCACTGACCTTCAATTTTTTAACGTCTTTTCAAATTTCGATGATCCTATTACCGTAAATCACTTTTTATTTATTACTTCACTTAATTTTTCGCAACGCATATGCTGCTTCAGTCGCATCCACAGTCGCACTGACCTACAAATCAAGGGCAATGTTGCCAGATTAAAAGGCGGGCGCTCGCGTCCCCGCCATGCAACTCAATGGCGGGATATTAGGATATCCTTTTCTATCTGACAGCACCGATTCGATTGCATTTCAAGTCTTTCTCAGAAGCACTCGTTAGACAAAGATACCCTAGTAAGTTCAATGCACGTCGAAACTATGAACAAAGATTAAAGCTCTTCCATTTATTGATAAATATACGTCATTCGTTTCATAAACACGTCAGTGAAAGCCAGTTTTTAACGTTTGTCGTTTGGAAAGGTTTTTTGCAATTGCCAATCGTCAAGTTTCAATTGTTTACGTTTCGTAACTACAGTAAATTTCAAGTAATCATGGTTCATATTGCAAAAGGTAAAGTATCCAATTAAAAGTGTGATAAGCAATGTCGATCATTAGTTTGCATTTGACAACTCCTGTTTTGCCTGATGTAACAAACCCAACAATGTCTAACATTTTATTTACTGTAAACTCACACGAATTGAGTTTCAAATGATTGAAAGAAATCAATTTACATTACAATTTATTAAATGGCTAATTAAAATAAACCATTGTTTTATAAAATTAAGAGTATACATCGATATCTTTTATCAATTTAACACAAGTTAGTTAAAACTCTACTAAAATTTTAGATGGACAGGTTTTGCAGGCGGCACCCTGGAGTATAACCCGAATTGTTTCTGGAATTTTCGATATGGTTTACTTATTGTAAGTAAGACGTTTCAAGTTATCTACTTCGACACCTGTTATTGTGTATATATCAGTCTCATTGTTCATTATTTATAATAGTACACTATTTAAAGTAACAATATATACACTTGATTAAACGTTCTTCTTACACAAATTTCATTAAATATATAATTTTATACATGTTAATATAGTAACTTTAGAAAAATAAAAAAAAAAGGTATAATTAGTAAAAGTAAAATGAAATAATTTGTCTTAAATGAGTATAATTCTCATTAGTTATATAAAAAAATATTACATTTACATATTTAAACGACAAACTCTCTTCACATTAATTACATAGTTTCAGAACGTTAATCAGTCCAGGATCATCAAGTCAAGATATTAGACCATCAATTGCAGGAAGAAGTAGTGGATCAGGAGGAGGAAGTCGGGGTGGAAGTGGACCAAGTTCGGGATCAGGGTAAGTGAATTCTTTTAATGCTAACAAAACTAATAATTTTTTTTTGAAACGCTGAAAAGAATTTGTAAAAGATCTATATTAATTTTAAAATTCTGTTTACTTGCTTATAGGTTTCCAAATCGGAGAATTGGCAGAATACAACATCATGCCAATATACCAATACCAGGTGGATGCTCTGGTGGCGCTTGTGGTAGATAAAAAATTATATGCCTAAATGATTGGTTAAAGACAAAATTTATTTGTATATAATATAATACAGCTTTACAACATTTAATCAATTTAATTTAATACAATCAATTATCGAATAAAATATTAAAAAAAATATATATGTTCAACAAAACAATAATTAATATATGTATTACACATGAAATTGAATTAATGTCTATTGATCGAATTTGTGTCACTTAGAAAATATAGTATACAAATAATTGAACTTCTATTATAAAACTTCATCTTGAATGCATTTGAAAGATGTTAAAATCGATGAGTAACTCCAATTACATAATTTACTTTATACAATGTAATCTAATATATCACTCGTTTACTTTTTCAACCTGTTCAGTCATGAATTTACGGGTTGTTTGAAATGTGTTCAATATCAATTTTTTTAATAATAATGTCAAATCAGACTCATAATGAGACAACTATTAAATATTACAGATATTAATTTTTGTTATAAAAATCATTTTTTTTAATTTACATTAAATGTCATAAAAAATAAAACAAGATTACTCGTTCTATTGAATACCATGACTTAACAAGTTAAGATCTGTTCAACAAGGAATATCAATTTATTAAATACCTACACTGAAAATACCTTGTAATAAAAATATTAAAATGATTACAAAATGTCTTTGAAAAATGTTAATCCCTTATCACAAACAGTATCACTGATGTAAAAGAAAAAGAAACAAATGATTATAAAAATAGATACTTGTTTTGAATGAAAAATATGAAAATATTTCAAACTGCAGAAAAAATCAGTTCTCACCATATGATACTGCCTATCAAGGGATTTTATAATTTCTATTACATCTATTTTTACAACGTTTTTATTACAACCACATTCAATGAGAATATTTTCACATTGTACACGTTATACGGTAAATACTGTCTTATTACAGTGAATTTTAACGTTGGAAAAAAATCAGATACAATTTAGATAAAATAATTTAGTAATATATATTAGTAAGCAATCATCACTGATCATGGCAGTGTCACTTAATTTTGGTGATGAGACCTGCGGCCACGGTGGCTCCCTCGACGCGCAACATGACGCGTCCGAGCTGTTTAACGTCACGATAGAGCTCCACGCAAATCGGCCTCTGCGTTTCGATCTCGATGATGGCGCTTGAGTTCTTCGGCAAACATTTTGGCTTCTTTTTGATAACGTCCCCAGTACTTTTGTGCAAGTGGGATATCAGTTTACGAATTATTGCCGCTTCCGCCAAACATTGCACATGTAAAACGACTGGCAAACCACGAGTTATTGGCATTTTCGTGTTGAATACAACAATGTGAGCTTCAAAACGTGTTGTCACATGAACTGGATTTTGCGGGTTACTTATCACATCGCCAACACTTATATGCTGCTGATCTATGTTTGCTAAATTTAAAACTACTTGATCACCAGCAAAGGCGTTTGGCGATGATGTCTCATCAATTTGAAGTGCTGAAAAAAGTGAAATAAAAAATTCATTTTACTATCAACAAATATTTAATTACACATCTTCTAGATTCTGTAAAGTAATTTCTAAATAAATGATAGAGATATGAACTAAAGTATCAATTTCAGTCACTTGTTGAATCAAATTTGAATTAATAATTTTACAAACATCATTTTGAAAAAGGCAATTTATACAATTTTAATTAATCTGTTGATTTAAGATTAAGGGAAATTTTTTTGTAGAATATGTGCATGAAAATGTAATTCAAATAATACGCTTTATTCAGAAAACATTAAATCATGAACATTAGCATATTGACTTACTGCGCACTACTGCAACTTCATTGCAAGGTTGAACTAAGACTTTGTCCCCTGCTGATACCATTCCTGTTTCCACTCGACCTGACACACAAAAGCCAGAGCCCATTCCTTTGAAAATATCATTAACTATGTATCTAAAAGGCTTGTCCACTAGTCTTTCGGGGCATTTGAAGTTATCAATCACCTCAACCAAACATGGACCGTTGTACCTTTAATAAAAAAATGACATATATCTTGTTAAAACTTTTCATAGAATACATTACATGAAAAATGTCAATAATTTCAAACATGTGTCTCAAAATTTGTTAAAAAGTGTAATATTTTACCAATTAGCAAGACCTTCCGCTTTTGGTTTTTGTACAATATTTTCACCAGACAAACCACTGCAGGGCACAAAGGAAATTGATTCACGAAAACCAACTTGTTTCAGAAAAACGCTCATTTTTTCGACTATCTCATTAAATCTATCTTTCGACCAATTTACTGTATCCAGTTTGTTGACTACAACTGCTAATTGCGATACACCTAAAAAAATTAGTGAGTTTTAATTGAGAATTTGTTGAGTAAAAAAAAGTGTGAGATAAAAGTATTAATTTTAAAGGATTAAATGTAAACATCAAAATAATCTTAAATAATTTCTTACCTAAAGATCGTAATAGTAATGCATGTTCTCTAGTTTGCCCTCCACTATCAAAACCAGTCTCGAATTCTCCACGTGTTGCATCAACAACAAGTAAAGCAACGTCTGCTTGAGTTGCACCCATTATCATATTCGGAATGAAATCTTTATGACCCGGGGCATCCAAAAGAGTAACATTTTTTGTTTTCGTTTCAAATTTAGAATATCCAATATCCATAGTAATACCTCTTTCTCTAAAATCATAAAACAAACTTTGTTCAAGAAACAAAAATATATTGTCTTAATAGAATATCTTAAAATCATTTTACTTCGATGTAACAATTATTAATGTATAATTATGTAGATACATGATTTGGTTTATACCTTTCCTCGCCAGTTTCATCAAGAACCCATGCATACATGAACGATTGTTTTCCAATTTTTTTGCTCTCTTGCTGATGCTTGTGCATCACTTTAGAGGACACTTGACCCAAATCGCAGAGCAATCGCCCTAATAGGGTACTTTTGCCAGCATCAACGTGACCAACGACTACAAGGTGAATTTGCTCCTTTTCTTTTTCACGCTTCTGTTTATAGAGTGCCAATGATTCTTCCGCAGATTTTGCTGTCCTGTTAATTTTGTATTTGTTCAATTAATTATCATACTCCAATAAATATTATATGTAAAATTGCTAAGAAAATATTAAAAGCATTTGTAAAACATTAAACAGTAAATGAATAACAATAATATAAAGTATTTGTTATTACCTGATATCATTGTCTGGATTGGGTGACTGCGTCCTAGGTGTGCTTGATTTTGAAGATACCAATTTTCGTTCCTCACGACGACGAATACTTGGTGAATTTCTGTCGGCTGAAGGACTTTGTGATCTAGGACTACCTATTCTCGGACTCAAACGATCGTGCCAATCTGTTCTTCCAGGTACCGATTTAGCAGGAGTTCTTGGCACATTCAAACTTTGTGTCGGCGTTTTAAAAAGTTTGCCTACATATTTCAATATTTTCATACAATATAGTATTATTTTTAAATTTATATTTTATTAGGATATTGCATATTTATATTAGAAGTATGTTGTTTTTTTATTAATATTGCAAACAACGCAAGAAGAAATACAAAAAAATTAAAATGAATCTTGCTATAAATATATCTGTTATAAATAAAAAGCATACCTTCTATATATCAACATTTATTTAGCATATAACTAAATTCGCAGTTTTATAATATAATAAAATATACGATCAAATAAGTCAGTTTCAAAAAACTGATTTAATTTGAAATATTAAGTTATAATTTGACTTAATTACAACCGAAAAATTTAAACAGCTATACTTAAATTCATGATTAAAAGTCCAAATCCACAATTTTTAATCCTGATTTAAATTCAATTGAACAATAAAAAAAAAAAAATAAAAATTGTTTACATAAAACAAAATTCATAGTAATGTATTAAAACTGATCAGCTCTACATGTCCAGTTTTTGCTTACATTTTCAATATTTCTGTAAATGTAAATCAATACATAAGACTATAAAGTTAGTAAAAAAAATTGAAAAGTTTCTGCTATTTCAATTGATACATTTACAGTTACATGTTAACGAAATTCAGCAACAAGATTACACAATTCTAAAAAAAAAAAAAAAACGTAAAATTATTATCAAAGTTATATTTACAAAAATTAGATTTGAGACACCATTTAAATCTACAATCATAAAATTCATTGAATTAAAAATACCTTAAATTATGCAAACAAATGTCAAATTTTTCGACCCATACGCATAGCAAATAGAGCATCGGGCGAGGGCGTCGAGAAATCGAATCTCTTGACACTGTCGCTCGTTTCAAATTGTCGCAAATAACACCGAATTGTATGACTCTTAATTTTATGAGCGCGCCATTTTCGGCATAGAACTTTTCCTAAAGGCGAAACTTTATTTCGAGTCATACATAATTGAGAATTTGGATAATTAATTTTATTTTGTAATAAAGAGTTTGAGATTTTCACATTTAATTTAACATCCAAAACCTCTTCATCATTGTGCAAACCAACGTTTTTAAAATCTTCAGTTAAAACGCTAACTGCCTTTTTCGAATCATTAACAATCAACTCTGAAACCGCCATGCTAATATTTTCAATGTCAACATTTGTTTCCACATTCTCTTTGTAATTATTTTTTGTTTCAGGCTTATTATTTGAATCAACAGTGGACTTTGATGGTTTGCTAGTTAATTTTGGAATACAAAATTTAGACTGTTTCGTTGCGCTCGGAGAATTTTGAAAATGATGAGCGGTCAATTCAGATAAACTGCTGAAAGAGGGAGTTTTCACTTCATTAGGTTTCGCGAGTTGAGTGGAATTTTTGAAGTGATGTTTTGTCAAGTCGGATAAATTGTTGAAAACTGGCATTTTTGATGAAGTTGGTGGCGCACAATTGTTAATCTGGGTTGCATTCTTTTTTGAAAAAGACAGTTTTGGGATCTTAAAAGTAGATGACGCAGGTTTCGTAAATGAAAAACCTTACCTTGCGAGGTGGACAGAAAACATGAAACAGAAAATGATAAAAACCAAATTAGATTGTTGTGATTTATAACAGTGTCAAGAAAAATGTGTATTTCTGATAATATTTATTTATAACATTTTAGTAGTTTACCTGTTTGTGTTGTAGACGTTTCGTTGGCCGAGGCTTTAGATGACCCTGTTAAGAAAATATTCATTACATAAATTAACCTTATAGAGTATGATCTTATAAAATCTCATAAAAATTATTCAATGTTTTATAAAAATGTTTGAAAATTATTGTAAATCTGTCAGAAAAAATGTACTTTTGTAAAAAGTCTCAAATAGATGTACTTATGATACTTAAAAAGTATATAAACTTAAGTTTTTCCAAAAATTATCAGTATTTTTAAAGATCATTTTCAGACTTTTGCAAAGTTCTTTTGAGTTTCTTTTCTTAGAAAAATTTTGATATTAGAATAATAATAACAATAACAAATGAATGTATAATATAATTTTACATCAAAATATATTTCTGTTAAGCATACCTTCAGAATTTTCAGAATCATTGAGTATTTCGTTTAAAACTGCTTCACTATCAAAATTCAATTCTATTATTTTCTTCACTAAGTCATTGTCAGAGATTGTTTCTTTGCCAATTATGGTCCTAACTGAATCAATGCAAGACATTAGTTTTGCAGTTTCCAGCTCAGAAAGTTCTGGCTTTTTCACTGTTGATACTTCTCCATCAGTATTAAGGGATAAGAAAGATGACATACTTTGCTGTTTGTTACGATCGTACATAAATTGTTCAGCTATAATAATGAAACAATAATACATATATAATACAATAATAAATTAATATTTTAAAAAATGTTTAAAATAATGTGAAAGAGAAAATACACATCGACACTTACCACTTGGTGAAATGCAATAATCATCTTCAACTGAATGACCGTAAACATCATCGTAACCATCATATTCTACAAAATAAATGTTTCGTTTCAATATAAATCAAAGAAATTCTTTATAAAATAATTTATAAAATGATTGATTCTTTGCAAAGATAATAGTATTTTTGTCATTGTATTCATCCATACATTTTGAATGTCAGCTTTTCCATGCGCTTTTAGAACTTGAAAATTTATATTGTACTTGTATAAAAAGGAAACTTATCTTATCATATGGCTTACCTTATATTAGCGCAATGAAAATACTTATTACAAATAACAATCATTTTAATTTTGTTTAATTAAACAATTGTAAATATGAAGGATTCAAAAGTAATTTGTTTTTCGTTTTTCTTACAAAATATTTTCGATAAAAACATGTAAGCCATAATAATTAATCATAATTGGATTTATGTTAAATAAAATAATTAGTAACATAATTATCATGATTTGAAAAATGTGCAAGATCTTTTTTTATTTGAAATTGCAAAGGATGATGCAAAGCATTCTACAATTAAAACTATCAAACTTGAATAAAAAAAAAATCTGTCAGTTGCGAATAAACACAAGTGTCAGATAGTAGAGAGATTATGTGCATATATCTTTTCATGATAAAACAATCACGCTCGAGTCGACGCGAAAAGCAGTGCTGAGAATGTCATTTTTAACCGCGATCCCGATTTCAGAAATAACGTATGTTAATCGCAAGATATAATTTAATCGATATTACCGACACAAATAGATTTTACGACAACTTTTTTTCCATTCTAGTGTGAAACGTTTCTACTTTTCGATTCCCTTTTTACAACACTAACAACTACGTAACAATTCTCGTTTGTTATAATTATAACCTGAAAACTTACCATCTGAATAGTTCATACAACGAACGTCTCGATGGCGAGACATTTTGTACTCAAAGCTGTTGATTCACAATGAAAAGCAACTTGTTTATAACTCGCGTGACTAACGTGCACAAATTAAAGGTCCATCGTCCTTTCCATCTTTACGACAAACAGAATGACAATTTCTCTTCACACAATCGACATTTTTTCACGTTATATGATACTCAGATGCAGACCTCTGGTTTATATCGCAATGCATTAAGTGGATCAGGCTTAAGTTTTTCATTATGGATTTAAAGGTCTCAGTGTAAACTGAGATTAATGCTTTGGAAATGTTGAAAACTTTCATTAAATTCATCAAATTTCTTTAAATTGTGTAATAAAACTGAAAGAATTAAAAAATAAATACATATTTTTTTTGTATTCATTAAATTTTAAGTCATACAATTTAAAATTATCAATGTAAGAAATTGATAAACAATTTATAACTTTAATGATAAATGAGTATAGAATTAGCAAAATAACATATTTACTTCAGTTCGTTCAACTGTTGCCTTTTTTTAATTTTTTGTTTTTTTAATTTGCAATTGTAACGCTATTAAACTAGCGGGTAGAACAGTTATTACATATATAATAACGAATTTTATACCTTAATGCAAAAAGTTTTGCGTGTGATTAGCAACATTTTTCATATTTTACCAAACTATTTGATATCATATTTTCTTTAAACTTATTTTCTTTAAACTTATTTCTTTAAACTTGAATTATGAGAGAGTTATCTTGTTTTACCAATGTGGGTTTTTGGCTGTTAATGCTGTTGAGAAGACTTTCACCTAGTGACAACTTTTTTATATCACATGACGTTCACCAGAATTGTTCTGATAACTAAGAATTCTATATGACTTTTATCCCATAACAGATGTACACTTTTCGCCAGAAGAAAATTAAATTTTTGTTTTATTATCATAAATATAATAAAATACAATGAATGAAAATTAGAAACTTATGAAAAATATTAATGAAAGTTATTAAAAAGAATTGAAGTATACATGAAACTGATCAAGTCATCGATGTTCCTAATCAACTATTATTTTATCTTGTCTGTTTAAAATTATACTTCTTGATATTACACTTCGCTTTAATTGGCTTATACTCGCTAGAAAAGAGTTGTTGAAAAAATCCCGCCAGAAAAGACAATAATCGAAACGAACGCTGAATTAAAGCGAAATTAATTATGCAGGAAATGACCCGAATGACCTGACGTTCATAGAGCATAACAAGAAATATGGCCGCGGAATGCCTCGTCGACAAGGAGACAGGTGAGAGCCTGCTGTTCTCGCCAAACGACGCTGAAACCGGAGAACCTGAAGCTCAAATCATCCGCCGAAAAGTGCCTTTTCAGGTTTTTATATCCAACGATTCGTTTGATTCTTTCCCACGAAATCACAATCTCTTGATAACTCCAACGTCAATGCGCTTTTATCATTTACTTTTTATCAATTCCGTTTCCCATTCATTTAAGTTTTCTTTTCTTTATTGCAGATTCCGAAAAACATTCAGGAAGATTGTGTTCAAAGGAGGAAGAAGATAAAACTACTGGAACCAGTTCCAGAAGGAACGTCTTTTGGTGAGACAAACCCAATTTTCCTGATTCTGACAACCATTATTTACTTCCGTTGGTTTGTTGTTGCTCTTATGGTTTTCGAGGTATGTCTTGTTTAACAAAAATAAGGTAATAAGAATATGCTTATAAAAACAAGTCCATTTACGCAAAGTCCAAAAACAATATATGTAAACAATATAAAAAAAGTAAATTAGAAATGAATTTATCATTGCGGATATTAATGTTTTACTTTATTAAAAACAGCGTAGATAAAATTATTCATTATGAAATAACAATATATCGGTATTAAAATAATTAAAAAATTCAGATACTGATTTGACAAACATTGAAGTATTTTTTAAAATTGTAATAAATAATTGATACGAGACCTACTCGCCAGGTTCTTTTCCACGTTTGGGCGCATCGCAAAAATAAGAGCTTGAAGGATGCGAGTGTGTACTATCGTTCGCCTTTCCACTCTATCTCATCCGAATATTGCGCCCTTTGTCAGAATGAGACCTGCATGAATCGTATTGACAAGATGCAGCAGGCTAGGATGCACCGGTTTCTACGGCAATGCAATTACATGAAGAGAGTTGTAACATAATGGTAGCTGCGTCATGAAATAATATTCAATGTTTATTGTTACTTCAACAGTTTGAACGCTATTAGTCAAAACTGTCCATAATATAGTCCTAATTATAATTAAAAACCATATCTATCGTATGTCGAAAAGCTCTCGTGTCGCAAGTTGACACAGGTAATTAAAATCAACGTCAAGATGAGACCGCCAGTATCGACATCTGTACCAAATACTTGCGGGATAATTTGGAGTTTGGATGCCATAAAAGATGCGTGCAATCGCTCGACCCGTAAAATTTGTTTCTGGGTAATTGCTAACTAGTCCTCTAATGTCTTGGAGTATTTGTGATTCATTGTCTAATTTTATCTGAAAACACACATTTTATATGAAAAATTGCAATAAATACTTCACTATATAGGAATGATACTAAAAATATATGTATAATTGTCAATTGTGTAATGTACAATTGTGTAATCATAAAACACTATGTATTTTATGATTATTTTTGTTGGCATATCAGATCATACTGTTGCCCGTAACTTTATAATAAATAAATAAATAAACTTTTAAGTGCAGAATCGTTCAATCTTTTTAGTAAACTTAATAATTATTAAACAATTTTACTTCTTACAAGATAATTAATTTTTTAAATAATTGTAGATTTTTTAAAAATTAAAGAT
This sequence comes from Aradophagus sp. ZL-2020, assembly GCA_022817685.1. Classification (NCBI taxonomy): domain Eukaryota; kingdom Metazoa; phylum Arthropoda; class Insecta; order Hymenoptera; family Scelionidae; genus Aradophagus; species Aradophagus sp. ZL-2020. The sequence goes on from JABFOV010000314.1 coordinate 14,836, forward strand.
AAAACTTATACAAAATTTAGAAAAAGGAAAAGAAAACAGTAATTACTTCTTGCTTTGGGATTTCCAAAGCCACGTCGTCTTCAACAAAATATTTTCGGATTTCTGTCTTGAAACTTTCGGATTTCTCTAAAATTTCATTATTCAATTCCAAACACTCCGCAATGTTGCGATGACTATATTCACGGACCAAATTGCATATAAAATGTAGTTGTGCAAGTTGTGAAGTTTCTTGGAATTGAGAGCGTTCAAACAAATTCGTAAGAACTTCATCTAGCTCTGTATCTGACAAGTCTCCAGGTGCGCGAACTCGTAAGCCCAATGTGTGAAATTTCACCGAAATTTGAGACCTTTTTGTTACGCCATTCACTAAAATAAAACCATTAAAAGAAACATTATTATCAATTATAAAATTATTATATTACTTTTCTGTTATTTACCTCAATTTTTTATTTAAAATATTGGCAGCTTGTAAAATAATTAGTAATCTTTATTAATGTCAATTGCATAAACGAAAAAATTACTATTTTGTAATAAAAAAAGTGTAAGATAAAAAGATACACAAAAATAATAAGATATAAATATAACATTTAGAAAAAATATCTTACATGTAATCCATTCTAAACTTTTTAAATGACTCTTTACAATACCACTATCCCAGCCAATATTTGATGCGATTTCAATAACATTAAACTCAATCATTGGGTCTCTTTCTGAATAAGTTCCATTTTTCAAATTCATAGCTATGGCCATTGCTAGTGGAGGGGACTGAAAATGAATTATTACGATTAATATAAATAAAAAAAATTAACAAGTTTGATTTCTTATAGATAAAATCAACTAACATGTTGCGCTGCCAATTTCAATGCCTTGCATCCTCCATAAGTTGAAACTGTTGCCATGACATAAGCAGGGGATAAAACTGTGATATAATTTTTGGGATGCAATTCCAAATAACAGAGTAATGTAGAAATAATTTCTTCATTAGTATCAAAAGCTTTTACAGTTTCATTTAACGGAAGTGCAACTTCATGACCAATGCATCTTTGACCACAACTTTTTTGTAATGAAGTCAAACAAGAGCAAGGAATAAACAACTTATTCAAAAGTTTGCGAATAACACTTCGGTCCACTGCATTAGCATAAATATGACGACGTAACTCCATTTTATCTTGTTCTTCCTACAATGTAATTATTAAATTTTAATTTAAATTTAACGGATTTAAAGCATAAATTATGAAATTTACATTCAAATTACAGAAAAAAAATCATAAAAATACTTGAATTTAAAAAAGAAATAATAATAAAAAAAAATATAATATATACTGACATTTGAATTCAAAAACAAATGACATTGTGCTGGTAAACCATCTCTTCCGGCACGACCAATTTCTTGAACGTAATTCTCAAAATTGGATGGCATATTGTAATGAATGACACATCGTATATCTGGCTTGTTGATACCCATTCCAAAAGCTATTGTCGCGACAATAATTCTTGTGTCGCCATTCATAAATGCTTTTTGTACTATTTTACGTTGATACGCGGAAAATCCAGCATGGTAAGCTTCTGCTACTGGAGAAATTCTTTTTTTGCCAGTTGCTTTTATTTCCTGCACAAAAACATTTATATACCATTCATATAATTGTAAAGCATGATATAACACGAAAGTATTAAGTTTTAATATTTAAAGTAATTACTTGAAAAACTGTACGAAGCATCGCGGCTATTCTCACACATTCTTCTCTGCGTGTGCAATAAATCAAAATCGATTGACAATCCCTTAATCTGGGACTTTTCAATAATTCAACCAACGCGTAATCTCGATTAAGGTCTCTTGAAACAGTCAACTGTAAGTTTTCTGGTAGAGGTTTATCTGTAACCACACCATCTAGTCCATCAGGAATTCCTAAATGTTCGACAATATTCTTTGCGTTTGTCTTTGTTGCAGTCGCGGTCAAACCCAATATTACTTTAACCTTGAGCTTTTCTTTCAAGACTCGACAAAGCATCAGATAAGACGGTCTAAAGTTGTGCGACCACTGCGAAATGCAATGAGCTTCATCTATGCATGCGAAAGCTATTGGAGGAAGATCTCTAAAAATTGCACCAAAATTTTTAGATTTTTCTCCAGCTACAACAGCTTCTGGTGAAACCAGTAGGACATCTATTTTGCCTCTTTTGATGGAATCGATTACGTCATTACGGACTTTTTCCGTTTGGTTTGTATGTAGACAAGCTGCTTTTAACATTGGAGGTACTCCTTTCACCTGGAAATCAATTATTAAAAGGAACAATTAGACCATTATTGAAAAGTAGAATTTAAAATATCGTTTGAGAATGTATTTACTTGAAAATATAAAACATTGGTTTGATAACTTATGTTTTAAATATGTTCATTATTAAAATTAATATAGACATTTATAGAAGAAAATCTCACTTGATCATCCATTAAAGACACGAGAGGTGACACTACAATGGTTATACAATTATAACGTTTTGCAAACATAAAAGCTGGAAGTTGATAACACAAAGATTTTCCAGTTCCCGTCGCTAAAGTAACTAATGTGGATATGCCAGATAAAATACGCATAATTGCTTTTTCTTGGCCTGATCGAAAATTGTCAAAGCCAAATTGTTTTAGTGTCTGATACACTTCTTCCGGTGTATCTAAAAAATTAGATTAATTACAATTGAATCAAATTTAAAATTTTTGCATCACAAATACATATCACACATACATTATCATTTATAAAATTTCTTCTTACCTATCACTGAATTATCTGAATTCAGAGAATAAAGAGGAGGCACAGCACTTTTCTCTGGTGGCAGAAGTTTTTCTACCAATTCCAATGGAACTTTGCAAATTTCTTTGACCAGCTAAATTAAATGTAACAAATGTTAGAGATAACTTTTTGACTAACGTCGTAACTCTAAACGTCGTAACTTTGTAACTTTATATTTCATACATACCTGACCGTCCTGTGAATCTTGACCTTCCCATTCGTCCCACTCTTCCTCCAAGTTTTTATTATTAACAACATTGCGAGGTGCTGTTTTTGAAAAAAGAGCAGCCTTCGATATCTGCGCCATTTGTTCAGCTTCTTCCAACGTTGGAAATTCTGACGGAATTTCACCATTTAATAGTTCTTCCTCTGGTAACAAAGAATCTACCTCTTTATTTGGACAATATTTTGAAAAGTGACCAGTTTCCTTGCATTTGAAACAATAATCTGGGCTGGTTCCTTTTGAATCCAAAAAATCTAAAGCGTCCATGTTCGATTGACTTGTCGCTAAATCTTTTTTACGTTGCTTCCAAATGTTCTTTTTGTAAGTTGATAAATTAAAATGTTTTCTCCCACGAACGTAAATCTAACATAAGAATTAAAGTTCAATTTTGTTTAAAAGAGAATTTTAACTACAGGAATAATTTAAATTACAATAAAATAACTAAAAGAAAGAGCAAAATACCTTTTTCTTCAAATTGAGTCTCACGTAATTGCCGCTGTCTGTTGCATTAGTATTCTTTTTTTGGGATTGTCCAGTTCTGGTGTACTGTGATTTCATCTCTGTACTAGCTTCATCCAAATTTTTGTTATCTTTGAGAACTCGAGCGAAATCTTCTACTAAACTTCCAGTTGTGGCAACAGGCATCAATGCAAGTCTAGCCACAGCATTTACATTGTCTATTTCAAAAGTATTTACTGTATTAATACCTACGCGTTTCTCTTCTTCTTCCCCTACTTCTTCTTCCATTGAATCAAGTTTAGACTTTTGATTCTGTTTTTTTACGATTCTGGTAGATTTTCTTGTTGCTGTAACGGCTAAAAATGATTAAAAAATTACATTAGTTTTGCATGTAATTAGTATGAAATAATATCAATAAGTTATTTCTTTTAAATGATAATCATGATAAAATTTTTAATTGAATCGCTTGGTCAGTTATAAAGCAATTTTTTTTTACTTTTTATCTAAACACAAATATAAATTCTACGTTTGCAAATAAAAAATACCTCTTGGTTTTCGACCAGGTTTCCCTTTGTTATTAACTTTTTTCCCAATTGTGCGTTTTCTTTTAGATGCTTCAGTGAAATTATCACTGTGTTCACTATCACTATTACATTCATCATTATACTCAGACTCAGAATCATCCTTATATTTAGTAAAAGTGCGTTTCCTTCCGGAATTTCCTTTTGATATAATTTTATCATTTGAAATTTTCTCTATACTGACTTCTACTTTCGTTTCATTACTAGAAATTGGTGTCTCAACTTCAGAAGTAATTTTTTTGACTTCTGACAGTGGCATTTCGACTTTAGATACAATTTCTTTATTCGCCTTTAACGCTTCTGATTCTGCATTCGATTCCAAACCATTTGGTGATAATCTATCAAAATTATCTGAACGCAAGGGCTCAGTTGAACACTTTCTAATGTTATCTAGACACATTCTTTTCGTTTCTTGGTGATCTCCTTCACTTAAAAGCTTCCGGAAATTCCTCACGCGTTTTCTTCGGTGTTCGTCATCTGAATCACTCTTGTATACAAAGTCTTCATCGTCGGATATTCTTTCAGTATTTTCACTAATTGAAAAAATATTATGCATTAATTCAGACATAAAACATATTAAATATAAACATAAATTATATTAATGGGACAGTACACTGACTGAATGAGGTACTAGTAATTGTACAATTTTTATTAAATTCTGTATAATAATAGCTAATAATGTATAATGTATTTTAAATGATTAATACAAGGGAATCCAAATGATTCTTTTATATTTTCATTTTATTTATGATGATTTAAATAAAACAATTAAATCAATATTAATGCACTATAAAAAGTAATAATGTAGACATAATATGTATTAAATTATTATTGAATCAGTGAGAGTGTACTAAAATGTAAACTTTTGAAAGCATTTGTATACCTTGTTACTGTACTTTTAACATCCTGAATATCTTTTGAGCAGCGCTCAATCCATCCAAGATTTAATTGACGACTGCATTTTTTATTATTAATGATTTGATGTATTGAATTAAATAATGGTTGACAAGATTCTTTATTTTCTGCAGTCTTGAATTTAACACTTGTATCCATTATAGATTCTAAAAATTCGTCCGAAATATCTTGTTCATTAATTGTTTCGTTTGCGTCATTAACTGAAACATTCTTGTTATCTGTACTTGTGTCCATCTCAACACTTTTCTCCTTTGATTTTGACTTTGATAATTTACTAGACGATGACAACGACTTCCTTGGGTTTCGTTTAACAAAATTCGAACTTTGGAACATTTTTTGAGACAGTTGGAAGGATGGTGATTTACCTCCCAACAAGCGTTTATTTTTCGATTCATCATTTTTCTTTAAATTTAAGGATTTATTCCAAACACCTTTGATGTTTTTCAATTCATCAATAGAATTATTTGGTTTGTTTTCAACCTCGGATTTAGAGGAACAATCTTCAATCAAATCATTCAATACATTGGATTTATCATTTGAAGTTGTACTGTTCAAAATAGAATCATTGATTGTGTCATTACATGATTCATCTAGAGTTTCAATAAAAGTTGAGTTATTCACAGATTTGTTAAAAGTTGAATCATTAAGTGTTGAGTTGTTAAGAGTTGAGTTATCTAGTTGTAAAGAACTGTCCAAAAAGTTGTCAGTAAGGCTATCCTCCAAAGCTTGAGTTTTAAGATGCCAATAAAGGTTGTAAGCTTGTCTTATTTTTATATCAGCTTGTTTAATATCAGTCTAAAATTGAAAAAATATTACTTTAACCATTAAAAATCAGCCAAATGAAATATATATATATATATATATATATATATATATATATAAATATAAAAAATAATATTAAATTTGAATTACAAATTTGAACAATTAAATAAGTTCCTAGATTATAAATATACCTATAAATAATTTATGAAATACTTTTATGAATTAAAAAAATCTATAAGCTAAATTATTTTTATTACAATAATTAAATATCGAAAAGCAGTTTTAAAAAGTAACCATACTGAAATAATAAACATAACCTAGTGCAACAGAATCCTTACCTTATTGGGTTTTCGACCAGTTTTATCAATAAATTTACTTTCCCAAGACTTGACACGATATTTGCACTTCTGATATTTGTTTTTAAAATCTGGATCTTCCAGAAGAGGCATAATTTTGCTGTTGTTTGATAAACATAAACGGGAATTTAGAGTAACAATTTCGCGGGAATGTTATTGTTGTCTTTACGGTTAAAGTGCGGGAAAACACATGTTGCATACACAACAACTTCACAGCAAAGGAAAACAACAAGTGTAGTCCACAGGAACGAATTATTCAACTCAGGTTCTTATAGATAAATTAAATTATTAATTGTAAATGGAAGTGAAGGTAATTATTTCTTACTTTTAGACATAAGATAAATATTGGAAACGTTTTATATTTTATTACGATAAACTGGCAGTACCAATGATACAGTTTCAAAAACTTTTAAGTTTCTTAAAATGTTGCGCGATATTTATAAAATAATAATATATATATTATTATTTTAATATACATATAACAAATTTGTTGTAAATTTATTATTATAAACCAATCTTTTTTCGTTTGTATTCTGTATATTTTGTATTCAATTTGTAAAAAAAAAAAACATTTTTTTCTATCTTTCCCCATATAAATTTATTAATTTTAGAAAATTTTTAGATAATTGACAAATTTCTTCGTAAATAAAAAAATTATAAAATTTTTCATTCCAATGTCAAACATTCATGCAATTAATTGAAACAAAATTGATTATTTATTGACAAATCAATTAAAAATATGTCTTTTCATCTTGATCAAATAATTTATTTACCTTGACTTAAAAATTATTAAATGAAAATTATAACAAAAAAATATAAATTAAAATGAAACATTTAGTTGTTTTTCATGAAGAAGATAAGTTAGGGATTCGATTACTTAGAAATAAGTATCTGAAAGTGCATATAATGATTATGATGCAATCCTGTATATTATGATCAAGATGATGCATGATATGCAATACATGTAATTGAATTCCAAAATATATGTAAAACAAAAGAAAAAAAAACTTATGCAAAAAAGTTATTTTATGAAATTATTTTAATAATAATAGAATTAATGATACTTACCAAAATATAAGTTTGTTCATTTATAACAAAAGAATAGAAGAACGTATCTATGTATATATGTATGTATGTATGTATGAACTTGATTAGATAAAATTATACATAGTAAAAAAAAAAAAATAAAAAAAAAAATAAAACAAAATGATTACATTGTAAATTAGTCTTTATTATTATTTTTTAAATACAAACAAAAATAGGATATCCTGTTGCGTAAATTTCTAAAAAAAAACCTATTGTTATATTAATGTAGTACAAAAATTACTTTAAGCAAAAGTACAGTGAAAGTATAACGACATTCTCTCATATAATTCATTACAATTTTATTTTAATCGCCATATTGTATCTTATCAATTTTTTTTGTTTCACTTGATTGTATTCACATGTTTTTTGTTTTATTCATTTTTTTTAGATTATAAGAAATAATGTGTATATATAATAATATATAGTTATACTATAAAGTAACATAAATACAAATGAACAAGGAAAGTTTACGCAAAACAGACGAACATAGTTTACCATATTTTCATTTAAAACAATAGTGATCAAGATTGATAGAGAAGATGGATACATTTATTTTATTAGACTAAGAGAAGATTTTATTATTACGTTTGCACCAAAATATGACAAAAAATTTTACACGTTTATGCAGCAATTAAACTTTTTTCTCTGAAAATTTTTTTTAATACATCAATTGAAATATCTCAGACAAACAAGGCAATTTTAAACCAATTTTCAATTTTTAATACCCAATGAATACTTTTTAATATTTTTAAAGTCATAAAAAGTGATTTAATGTTGAATAATGCATTGAAATGGTTTTAAATTGTTCGGATTAACTGAGACTAAAACAAATTTACTGTCTCGCAAATCTTATTTTTCTCACTTATCATCTACACATTACTCAAGACAAAGTCTGTAAGCGTGTAACTTTGAGAGCTTTTATTTTCCATTGAATTTATACATATACATTTTACATCTTTTCATTTTTTTTCTTTTCTTTCGTGTTCTTCTATTTTTTTTTTTTTTATTTTTTTCTTTTCTTTTCATTTGTGAAATACGAATACAAAAAGTATACAAGACTCGGACAAAGTCACTGAAATGCTGGTGCCGCGCTGCTCCTGCAAAATACTTAGAGATGTGGCATTTCACCGTGAGAATCAATTTTTTCCCTCTTTTCCTTGTTTCCTTTTTTCTTTTTTTTTTATTTTTCTTTCTTTTCCTTTTCTTTTTTTTTCAACTTGCACGTCTAAACAGTATTTCGTTATTTTTGCAAATATTCAATTCATACACACATTTCCACAAATATTCCACCGACACTTGAACTCGTGAATTTGCATTTCATTGTAGAAAAATCTTATAAATGAAAGTTGTGTAATTTTTTTTTTTCTTCCTTTATGTTATTTGTCTAGGTGCGTTTTTACTGAGGTAAAGAGTGTGGTTCGACAAAAGGAAATGTAAAACACATAAACAAAAAAAAATAAATAAAAAAATTATTATTCGTCGATTCAAACAACTTTCATTTACAGCGTAAATTACAAAATATCGCTAGAAAAACATTACAATTTTATTTCGTGCTTATCGTAGTTCAATTCGTGGAGTTGTTATATTTTGTAATACTTTGTTTCTTCATTTCATAATTTTTTTCAACTTAATAAAAATTTCTTTTTTTTTTTGTTATTTTTTTCTCAAAAAGGTCTTTTTTCTTAGAATCATTGTTTTTTCAGAACAATAAAAAATGACTATTTCTAATTGAATGAAATATGAATAATTGGGCCTGTCATTGTCCAATCTTTTTTCTTTTGACATGAAGTTTTTTCTTTTTTTCCCCATCGTGATTTTTTTTCTGTGGACACATCATAAGAAGTCACGTGAATAGAAACGTTGAATGACAATTTAATTTTTTTTTTCTTTTAAATTGTAAATACTTTTAGTTACTTGTAATACGATTATTTTTTTAGTGTATTATAAAATTAAAGCATGACATTATGTTATGTATCCATTCAATGAAATTTAAAAAGAATAATCATACAGAAAGTAAATAGAAAAATTCAGCAATAAAGTTTATTGAATAGTGTCACGATTTAACTTTAAATCAGTGGCGTGGTATATTCACAAACAAGTATCCGTCACTCATTAGATTTTAAAATTTAACAATCTACAAATTTGGCAATTGATTCAGTCAAATCCCACAATTGAGCATTAATTATTCAGGTTCGACGACAAACCTGGGACATGCAAATTTACAAAGTATGCAAAAGTGTAATGATGATTTTTCTTCACAAAAATGAACATCGGTAAAAATCTTTAAGAATTTAAAAAATTGTCGATCGATGTTGTTTTGTTGACGAATTAAATCACGCATGAAACAAAAAAAAAGTAAGTACAAAAAGAAAAAAAAACAACAATTAAACAAATAGTAAAAAAATAGTGATTGATATTTGGTGAATGGTTGTGTAAAAAATAATTGTGGGCCTCTGGACGCAAAGAGACTTACCTTTTCCTCAAACAATCAGATGGTAAAACTCTAAAATGGTCAGTACGGCATGTAAAACCCACGTCTGTAACTCCTATGATAAAAATGAACTCAAATGTTAATAATATTCAAGTAAAAATGAAGCGGATGTATTTAATAAGAGAAATACATGTGGTGTACATTTAATTGAAGTTATTAATCATTCCGTTACAAACGCTGAATGATAAAGTGTGTTTTTTATTTTTTCTTTTTTTAAACTTTGGGTCAAGTCGTTCAAAAACAATGCATTTAAGTGCAATTACCTAGGTCGTCTTGTGGGTCGATAACCATAGTACGCGCTACCACGAGAAATGCCTCGTGAAATGCCTCTGTATCCTCTTACTCCCCTTGGTCCTCTGCAAAATCATTAAATTATTTGCATTCAAGATTTCAGTCATTTTAAAATTTAAGATTTAGTAAATATGAAATTAAGTATAAGTTAAACGTTTCAATAGCAAAAATGTAATTAACGATTAAGTACAAACTTTATTTGTTTCATTATATTATGTGATTCTTTAGTATGCTATAACTCAACGTTCTCTGATTAAAGTGACATATTAAAACACAAAAGTTTAGTATGAATATTTCATAATGAATTTCTATGACTTGTGAAAATATTCATGCTGCACTAGTTATCAAAATTTGTTATCAAATATATTTAATAGACTTTTATGTTTTACTATCTCACTTTAATCCAGGTTATATTATAAATTGTTAATCAATAATGTGGTTTGAAAAACATAACATTATAATATAATCAATAGTGATTTGTTAACATAAGTTTTTTCAATCTCAATACTGTAATCTTAAACTTTGTAATTAAAATATTAAAACAACAAATTCACCTATTTGTCATAGACATGCCAGGTTTGTTTGTTCGTTTCAACATGACTTTAATTTGTCTGCCTCTAAACATGGATTCATCCATTGCCATTGCTGTTTGTACAGAATCTTTTTCTGCGAATTCGATATATGCAAAGCCTTTAGGATGGCCATCAAATTTGTTACATAAAATTGTAACTCTGTTAACGCTACCGCATCCATGGAAATGTTGTTCTAATTCTTCTGCTGTTGCTCCGTAATCGACCTTTCAAAAGAACGTACAATTTAGTAAATAACATTTTTTTTTAAAGATAATTTACTTTATTAAATTCTCTCTATTAAAAAGTTATCAAACTTACATTCCCAACGTATATTGATCTGTTGTCAACTTCGGCCTTATCCTCCATCGACATATTCAAGGGACTAGCTGTTGATTAAACATTAAATGATTAATTGATTGTTGAAATATATAGATCTAAAAAAGAGACTGAAAGAAATGTAAATCTTACTTATGCCTGGAGGACTTCCCATATTCATTTGTTTATCTACTTCAGACTGTAGCTGTTTAAGCTTCTCTGCTTCTTCTTCCATTTCTCTCACTCGAGCTTTGATGGCCTCTAATTCCTAGAATTGAAAAAAAGTACAAGTTAATTGAATATTATCAATACATGTTAAGACTTGATTTCGATAGGATAGTAAAACTTACAGGATCGTCAATGTTTTGTTCACCAAACTCCCTTTTCACTCCGTCTTGCATTATGGCGTCGCTGTCTTGGCCATTTTCAAAACCATCAAGACCGTCGATTTGTTCACTAGACAGAATATCGGATTCAGACATTTCTGGAAAATAAAAAGAAAAAAGGATGTTAACGAAAAGAAAATTGGGATTTAATGAGATGTGATTATTGCTTGTATGACTGTTTGATTAAGTTAATTCTATTTGAAATATAATTTTTTTTCTTTCAACGCTGTATAATATAATTTAAATTCCTTTTCTTACAATATTTATTTATAAAATTTAAATCTTTCAATTATTTTAATTCAAATATCGAATAATTATTATGTGTTGCAAGTATACAGTTTTTTTGAGCATTGTATAAAATGAAAAGTAATTACAATTGATGTACCAAGAAACTTTAAGTTTTCTTTATGTTTATTTTTCTTTTCTATGCCATAACTTTTTTGAACACCATAACATTCCATACATTTATGATGATTAAAGTTGTAATATTCAAACCAACAAATTGTTTTTGTTCAAGTGCTAATGAAATGTGCAGTTTATTTTACTAAATATTTTTAACAATATACTATTACATTTATTCAGTCACAAAATTCTACATAATACATAAATTTTAATTCAAAATTTAATTCCAAAAATTCATTCTTAAAATGATAAATTTTCATACAACATAATCAACAAATCATTACCTAATATGAAAAATAAAATAGGAAAGAAGAAGTGGAGGTGAATGATGAAAGTAATTATTAAGCATAATTTAAAACTAAGTGTTTGATAACTATAATTTTATTGAACAAATCTGAAAGCAGCTCCGAATTTGAACAAATGTTAACAAGAATTCCGCTGCTTTGCTTATTTGAACAATGAAAACTACTCTAAGATTTGGTAAATAATTATTGAAGAAAACAAACGTGAAGCACACTGAAAAATAGCCAGCATAACATTATACTGTTCGTAAATCTTCATAAAATAACGTATTAATTAAAACCAAACATTAATCTCCATTTGTCTTATATATATTTTTCATTTCAGATTACTTCTTATTCAGCGTAAAATATTAACATCAAAATGAATATTTCCAGAGTGAAAACTTTACATTCCCTGAACTTCCGACTATTTTTTGTATACCTAGAGTCTTGAAAAGTACAACCTTATCTATTTTTCAGGTCAAAGTATTTTAATCTCAGAATCCCTAATATTGTTTGAACCATGACAAATCATTACATCTAAGGCTTGAGAAAGTTCATAGAAACAATAATTTTGCGGGAAAAAACACTTATGTGCAAGTAAATGAAAACATTGATACTATTTAAATCAACAATTAAACATTAAACAAATATTCAACGTCCACTTCGAACTTAACCGAGAAACTGAAATTATTAATTACTTCGAATTTGATACGCTGCAATCGATTATTTTAATATCAATTAAAAGCCACGTTTTATGAAAGAAAACAAAGATATTAATTAATGATTCAACAATAGTTTGCCAAACATTAAATTTTTAACTATTAAACTGTCTTCAAACTGTCTGCCCAAAAATCAAGTAATAAAAAAAAAAATAGAATAATAAAAATTACAAATTCCCAATTTTTTTAGAGTTTGGCCGGAAGTTCAGGGGTTCGTACACGTTTAAACTCAAAGCTAACGTTCGGCATGATTATTGAATTCACGACTTTCGTTCCATCCAACGTTTAATATAAACTCGAGAACGAAATTGGTGAGATGCGCAAGCGATCGAAGATCGGCATTTTGTCAGTGCGTCTTCGTGCCCAGTTATTGAATATGTACGTGCAACGCCGCATCGATTGCGCGGCTCCGTTCGGTGGAGCTGCTTGTTCCGAACGTAACCATTTTTCTTTTTTTCCGACCTCGGACGCGTCACAATTTCTATATTAACATTTTTCCTCTTGCCGTTTCTTACTTAATTTTTTTTTTCTTTTTCACCGCAGCCGCCCGGTGCGGCTCTACATTGTTGGAAATAAGGTCGCCGGCTCGCCGCGAATACATACCTCGAATTGCTTTCTCGCGCTGGAATTCGGACGACCACGCTACGGGACGATTTCGGGGCTCCTGCTTGCACGACGGTTTCTTTAGCGTTGCACTGGAGCGTCGCACTGCCAACAACGAAATATGGCCGACCAACCATGAGGTCGATCGTGGAACGGCCCCGGCGCGGCCAAAGTAGATGGCGCGTTGTTCTCTCGGTAATTGCGCGCCATCTATGCCGGACGATGTTTTTTTGAATGTCAGTACAACCACACCCTGGGGAACATTGTTTTTTTTATCAAAAAAAGAAAAAAAAAAAGGCATGAAAGCAAGCTGAAATAGTACTTTGAATGTGAAAATAATGTATGAGTATTGGAATAGTTTGTCGACGACGATTTATTTCTTGGATTGCTATATTTGTGAATTAGAAATTTAATAAGATCGTTAGTTGTTTGTTTATTTAAACTGATATTTATTTATTTATGTTTATGGACAATAGTCTAATTAACTCATATTTGTTTGTTTATCAGAAAGAAATGACTTCTATAACAAACAATTTAATAATGGTTATAAATATTTTTATTGAAAAAATAATCGAACAATAATGCCTCAATTTCAAGTAACTTATTTTTTTAGGAAACGTATCATTTTTCCTAATAATAAACAAAATATGATACACAAAACAAATATTTAAAATCTTATACATAACTCAGTATAAATTAAATTGTATGTAGTGTAAATTAAATTGTGTGTGTAATTGTGAATTCATTTCTATTCATATTTTATTATTATTGTCATTTTAGGTAACAAAGTTTTATCAAACTTTGAGTTTTCTCATTCCATTTGATAATGATAACGATATTGATGATAATATTTTCTGTACCAAAGAGAATCGCCATTGCTCCAAAAACATGATAGTAATTTCTTTTCAGTTTAATGAATTTGAAATTTGCGAAAAAGCACGATTTTATACTTTTTTTTTAGCAATGCAATACAATCAAAAATTATCATACATGAATTTTATCATATTTCAATTGCTATAACATCCTGTCATGCAATCCATATCTCGATTAGTGGTTTATAGTAGAGTGTGATGGAGCTACAATCGTCAGTCGTGCTCCGATTCAGACAAGTTTTAACATTTGTTTGAAGTAACGAAGAGCTTTCGTTCTAATTGTATTAAATATATTTTTACAGAAACGAATCAACTGCCAATAAACTACAAAATTCTTCAACTTTAACAAAATCTATCGTTATTTGGAATTGGATAATGTCGTTTGGTATAATTAATCGACATTTAACCAGAGCCTGCAAGCACTTTACGCTTTTGCGATTACCACCTGCCTTCAAGCCATCCAAGCAGTTATTTGAAATCTTGCAAAAACTACCTTGCACCAATCATCAAAATTCAATTTCACAAAAGACATTCACATGGGACTCGTGTTAGTGAATAATAAAAAAGTTTCATTTCACTTTTTTTTTTGTTTTGCTTCACTGGAAAATAGATTTGGCAATTTTTGTTAGCTTATAACTATCATCAAGTATTTAACTCAAGTCTATATCCATTCATTGATTTCATTATTTCGTTTCATAAATGCACTAATAATTTTCTTTTGCCAATAATTTGCTTACAATATGATTTATGAATTGTAAAGTTAATGTACTTATTGTTTTTTAGACAAAAATTTTTCATCGCAGTGTAGTAAGGAGACATTAAATGTGGATTACAAAGAACTACAAAAAGCTCAAAAAGATGATAAAGTTTTAATCATTGATGTCAGGGAACAGGATGAAATTAATGAAACTGGAAAATTGCCAGGAAGCATTCATATTCCAAGTAAGATTTTAATTGCTGGAGTTTGCTGTGCATAATTGTTAGCACTCCAAATGAAATCTAATTGAAATATAAAAAAATACAATGTCGAAATTATTCTTATAATTTCAAATTTATTAAACTGAATTTAATGCTGTTTATTGATTTATTAGTCAACTTTTATTTACTGAATAGTTTGTCATAATTCACTTTTAGTGGGAAACGTAGCAAAAAATCTAACTTGTATGTCAGATGATGAGTTTAAAAAAGCATATGGAAGGGATAAGCCTACTAAAGAAACACAGATTATTTTAAGTTGTAAAATGGGTAAAAGAAGTGGTATGGTTCAGGAAGAATTGCAAAAACTTGGATACAAAAAGTAAGAGTACTTCAAGAAAATTCTATTTTTCGTACTGAGGGATGATCTACGTATAATTATCTATATTTTAGATATAATTTAGTATAATTATATTAAAATATATATTATATGAAACTTGTTTAAAAAAATTAACATATTTCTATATTTTAATCATTTTTCAGTGCTTTGAATTTCACTGGTGGATGGCTTGAGTGGGAAAAAAATCAGAAAAGTAACTGTACATAAAATTTTAGTGAAACAATTTGAAATTGTGGTAATTTATAAAACATTATACAAATTTTAATTCCTAGTCAACTGAACCTACAAATTTTTTATTATTATGAACAATCACAGAAATAAATATATATTTCTTATCTAAATTGTTATTTTAAAATTAATAATAAATTCTCCTGATGAACATGATTACGTTATTTATGCAAAAAATATTTAGCTATATTCTATTTTGACATTTCATATTTTCATTTTTATACATATAATTTGTAATTTTGAGAGTTTTATCTTTAACTTAAACAAATTATCTACTTGTAATTTGAATTTTCGCGCATTGAGAAATAGTTTCAAACAAGCGGACCAAAACTAATGTCTTCTTTTCTTTTCGAAATTTTACATAGAATAAAAAAAGACAGAGCAACTAACATTTTCAATGCGCCACAGTTTAATGGTAAAATAATTAACGCATTCGAAAAGTCTTCAGCCTAAATTAATAGAGGACAAACTTATGTGAACTGAACTGTCTCGATTAAAGTGACTTATGTGAGCTAAATTGTCTGTCCTCTTTTATTACAAAATAATGTTACCTATCGAATGCGCCATTTCTGAATGCACCCAATAATACTCTTATGCAACGATTCATGACGTTGGCGACGTTGTCACAAGTGAGACTGAGATGATCTCACTCTAGTACCCGGTTTTCGGTATATAAAAGCGAAATTAGCGCGAAATAAAAATCTATAGATATATTTTGAGACACCATATTAAATAAATTTCTCATTTTAGTGAATTTTCATGTTTGTTGAATTTGCATGTTTGTTATTTATACATATGCAGACTTGCATGTGTAAAAGTGGTTTGAACTAGTCAGAGCTGTCTTTGGCATTTGTATTTCTACAATAAACAAATAAAAAACATGATTACAGTAAGTTATTAATAAATATTTATATTATATTTACATATAATAATCAGGAAATATTTGAGATGTGGAATAATTCACGTATTCAGTATTATTCCGTAATAGAACGTAAACATAACCTTATTTTCGCT
Source organism: Aradophagus sp. ZL-2020 (assembly GCA_022817685.1). NCBI lineage: Eukaryota > Metazoa > Arthropoda > Insecta > Hymenoptera > Scelionidae > Aradophagus > Aradophagus sp. ZL-2020. The sequence continues at coordinate 31,493 of JABFOV010000314.1, forward strand.
TTGCATACCCCATTTTACAGACAAATTTTGTATTGTAATCAATTATGATTCTCAAAATAATTTTTTTCCTATTTGATAAAGATTTATTGGCTTCAAACGTCATTTTTGATACAATATTCAATGAAATTGGTTGATTTGAGTTGTAAAATATTATAGAATAGTATATTATTAAGTGACCTAACAAAAAATTCATGTAGGAATTGGACTAAAAAATTTATTTAGGATTATCCTCATAGAAATCGACATAGGTTTCTACATAGTAATAGTATAATTTTCAACGTAAAATCCCATGTGGGTTCTTGTTTAGATTACATATATGAATTTTTTTCTTAGGATACAGTTATTGTAAAAAGAAAAATTAAATTATAAATTGTTTTCTTGAATTTAGCAAAGTCCAGGAACACTTCAAGCGACTGGTTTACAAGCAGACAGGGAGAAAGTGTATACGTGGATCAATGAACTGTCTAATCCGGAAACTCGAGAAAATGCTCTGCAGGAACTGAGCAAAAAACGAGAAGTTGTTCCAGATTTGGCTCCTATGTTATGGCACTCATTCGGAACTGTAGCATCGTTGCTCCAAGAAATCATTAATATTTACCCAGCCATTAATCCAGCTACGTTAACAGCACATCAAAGTAACAGAGTCTGCAATGCTCTTGCTTTACTCCAATGTTTTGCTAGTCATCCTGACACTAGATCTGCATTCTTACAGGTTATTATTTGCATTTGATAAAAAAATAAAGAATGTATTACTACAGAAAATATATGCTACTATATTTAAATGAATGAGTTCTTAACTCATTCAAGCAACATGAATTTAGATATCAAATTTGAGTATCATTTTACAGGCACATATCCCTCTTTTTCTGTACCCTTTTCTTCATACAGTGAGCAAGACAAGATCATTTGAGTATTTACGCTTAACAAGTTTAGGTGTCATTGGTGCTCTGGTTAAAACAGATGAACAGGAAGTTATCACTTTTTTACTTACAACTGAAATTATCCCACTTTGTCTGAGAATTATGGAAAGTGGTTCAGAGCTTAGTAAAACAGTTGCAACATTTATTCTTCAGAAGATTCTACTCGATGACAGTGGTTTGTCTTACATTTGCCAGACTTATGACAGATTTAGTCATGTTGCAATGATTCTGGGTAAAATGGTGCTTTCTCTGGCAAAAGAACCTTCGGCTCGTTTGTTGAAGCATGTTGTGAGGTGTTATTTGAGGTTGTCTGATAATCCTAGGTAAATAACAAATTGAAATGTATATATAAATTCATTAATATATACATAAATTCAGTTAAATAGAGTCCAAAACTTCATTGAGCAATTTCATACTGAATAAAGTATTTGTCGTATATAAAATTTGTTTAACATATTTTTCAGAGCCCTTTTAGCACTCCGACAATGTCTTCCTGATCAATTACGAGATAATACTTTTGCTACATGTCTCCAAGATGATGCTTCTACAGAACATTGGCTAAATCAATTGTTGAAGAATTTGGAGACTGGTCCTCAAGGCCCACCAAATCAACCTGGCATGTCACCGCTTAATGCTTGAGCAATCATGTATAAAAGTTATAATTCTTGAAGTTATCAACAATACTTCAGAGAAGACTGTTAAAACACTTATTGTAATATTTTTAGGTGTTCGTTAACATGACATTAGGAATTTGTTAGAAATGTTTTTCTCCAATTTAAAAAAATTAGTAATGTATATTGCTGAGGGCCTTTTTTACTCATAAAAGAAAAATTGTTTGAGATGAAATGACATATTTATCGTGTTCTAAATCAATGTTGTAATTTTCATACAGGGAAGGGGGAACGTAAAGTTAGTTGAAAAGTGTCAATAAAATTTTTAAACTGGAGAAAGTACATTTCTTTTCTTTCTGTGAAACAAGTCAGATGCGAATATTAATAGAATCATTAACTTTTTATGATTGCAACATATTAATATAAGATATTGTATTAAATATGTTTGTAAATCACGTGCATAGCGGAGGGTATGTGGCTGTAATAATTGTACATAATATTAAGTACTAAGATCATTTTCAAACTAATTTTTTTTACTAAATAAGCATATTTGGTACTTGTATTTTTTGATAAAAATTGAATTCTTTGTAAAATAGAAAAATGTTTTGTATACATGAAAAGGAGAGGCTAATATCACTAATTTCTTAATTACTATTTTTTTTTTTAAATAAATTGTGTTTTGGGACACTATTATATATTAGTCAGTAGGCTGCAATATCATTGTCCAGTGTCTCAGTCACTATTCCATGGGACATTGATGGTGAAAATATAGATCATTAATCACTCTCACAATGATAAGCAATTTCTAAAATTGATAATCAATATGTGCACTAATTTCGTTATTTTTTGTAGCTATTAATTGCTACACAATACCCTGAGAAATATAAAGCGATGTTTTGCTTCTTGTTTTTGCATTATTAGTAAATCAATTAAACGCTGGCTGACCGTTCTTATGTTTCCATTTTTTTAATTTAAGATTTTACGTATAACTAGGGTAAGTTAAATTTTTTTTTAATATATTTACATTTTCCATTAAATTATTAATCAAAGTTATTAAATGCTTGCTTGTATTATTAAATGCAATATAAATAAGATGTATAAATGGTTTATTCTGTAAAAGTTTGTCTTAAGAACAATTACAAAAAATTTTATTACAAAAATAAATTTCGATTTTTAACAACTCTTTAAATTTATTTAGGACACCTCAGCGTCGAGCAGCGGGAAGAATTTTAAGTCTAGCGATTAGTAACAGCTGAGTAATATTACTTTCATTTACTTATATTAATGTTTTTTCATTTTCATGAATTTCATAAAAGTTATCAAATACGTTTTAATGAATTAAGTAAAATGTTGGTGAATTTTGGGATTTTGTTAAAAAATAAACTCAAATTTACAGTAAATGCTTTAATAACAAATGAATTTAAAAACATTAGAACTAATACATTAAGAGTTATTCTTCATCATTAAAAATAAATCTGAAGAAAATACAGCTAACGATTTCGAGAATACAACCGTAATTTGCACAAATATTTTGATAAGTTTGTTCAAAGTATAAAAACATTTGCTTTTTCGGTCTCTTCAAAAAGTAAATTCATCCTTCTCCTGGGAACTGAACTGTGTTTCCAATCTTTTTTGTACATCTATTTCTTACCTAATTAGAAATACTCTTATTTGGTATAAAGGTACAAATTACTTGTTTTTACATATAAATGAAATTGAATCTGAAAAGATAAATATTTTTATGTTACCATCAGTTTCATTATATTCTTATGCATTGATATAATTTGAAGATAAGCTATTCTACTTACCGACATAAAGATTGTGGCAAAGATGAAATAATTGGCCCATATCCTTGAGAATTATCATACAACTCAAACAGCGGTGCTGCTACTAATTTATAATTTTTCGGTACCGCAACAAGTGCTGCAATAAATTTTGTAGATTATATAAAGTTATATAAGACATTATTGATAAGATATTTTGAAACAATAAATACGATACTTTAAAATAATATTAATAAGCAACTTAATTAATAGACTTGTAATCGATTTGTATAATTCCTTTCTTTGGATGAAATTTTTATGCACAAAAACATAATTTGCTATAAAAAAATTACAACTGCAAAAAAAACAGATGGGATAAGCTTCCAATTGAAAAAAAAAGTGATAAAGATGACACAGTAAGTATGAATTTTATAATACACTATTTTTAAAATTATTTACTATATTATTCATGCAGTACCTTTTTCTTGTAGTTGCACTAAGAATAATCTTTTGTGTTCCTTTGGTTTTGTTATGTGTGGTGGCACATAAGGATACTGAGGCGGTTCAAAATTCGGTCTCCACCAATTTCCAATCGTATCTTCAATTAGCCATTCCTGTTTCACCCCATCTTGACGACCTAAGATCTATAATGGAATAGATGAAGTGATGATAAGGAATTTCATTAAGGTGATACAAAACATCTGAAATTACTGAATCAGTGACTTTTTAATTTACAGTGTTAAAATATTTGTTAAAATAATTGGTGTTCAATTATTAGAATTAAGTTTTGTCAAAATTGTATTCTAATTAAATTTGATAATTAATCATAATTTTTTTTTCATAAGATGTTTTAACAGTCTGAATTACAAAGACACTAATCTAGTAATAATCAAAGAATATGTTATTTGAACGTACACAAAAGTTAAATTCACTGAGTTTGTTCGAAAAAGTTCAAACATGTATTATTTAAAGGCAAAGCTTGTATTTTTGAGGAGTTTGAACTTTTTGAACTTTTGAAAATTTTACAAACTGTAGTGTATCAGAATTTTAATTTGCCTGAGTTAACTGACAATAATCAGTATCATATCTTACATGTAAAATCACATACATAAAACAATTGGATAAAACTGTAGATTTTCCTTTTTACATAAAATTACATATATATCAGACCTACAGTGAAACAGCTGTTGTACATGATTAACAGTGATATACATTCATAATTATACCTAAAGTACCATGACTTTTCTTACAAATTAAACTACAATTAATTAATGTTTTGAATCAAACATTTCAGCCGCTGTGTTTTACCTCTGTCAAAAGACGTTTTAGACCTTCTACCTCGTCTTCTCCTGCATTTAGTTCGCCACCAGGTCTGAAGAAAGCAAATGAAGTAAGTTATTATTTAAAATTTAACATTATAGAACTTTTTAACATTTAATGAATTCATGTGTCTTTTCTAATTAACTTGAGACTTAACGTAAATTAAACTGTTATTGGAAATAATAATTTATTATGATAATTGTTAAATTTATAAAACTTACAATTTAAAGAAAGTAGTTCCCAACTGTAGTAATAGAACATGCGGCAGACCATGTTCATGGACTAATAAGACTCCTTCAACACTGCGCCGCATTCCAATTTTGTCAAACTCATCTCTCATTCGCTGAAATCTGGCTGGTACAGATGGATCTTTTTCAAAAAGGGGTTCCTTTGTCCCAAATGTATAGTTTGTCAAAGGATATCTATGGTAAACATTGGTTGCGATTGACAATTAGAGTTATATTACATTGCATTCGCCTTCTCCAGAGGTCATAAAACAGTTGTACTTTTCATAACGATTACATTGACTTATATTACGTTTTGACGTTACAATGCATTCTCAAATTTACATAGTTGTACATGGATACATAAATGTTGTTTTACAGTTTCATACAACTTAAATTAATTTATAGTCATGGTTTACATTATAGAATTACAATACAATGAATTAATAATTGCAGTATCAAAAAACAGCCGTCTCATAAAATTTATTCATCATTTACAGCAGGATCTTTGGAGTGAAATGCCTAATTTCCCCATTATTATTATAGTTTATTTATTTATTCGTTTTAAGAAAACAATTAAGAAGAAGATACTCAAAAGAAAATCCTGCTGTATTTACAAAAGACATAAATTGTTAAGTGAACGACCATTTTAAAAGTTAAGTAATACAAAGCTGCTAGAAATAAGTAAAAAAAGAAAAAAATGAATAGAAACATGGAATGAAAATTATAATTACATTTTTTGTTCCAATATTAGCAATTCAGTAAAAAAAAAACTCCTTTTCATGCTTTATGGTTGCAGAAATCATAATGTTGTTGACTTTTCGTTTAATTTATTCAATTTTGAATCGTTTGATTAAATAGAAAAACTAACTTTTAATTATTTAAAATATTATTGATGTATAGAATCAAATTTAAAATATATTACCAATTTAAAAGTGAATGTAAATAAAAATTCAAAACAAAGTTATAACAAATAATAACAAATTATCAAAAAAAAAAAAAAAAAATTAAATATTTATATATGCATAAAAGTCAAGCTGTAATTAAAATTTTTATTGAACTGCTAGATTTTCAGAATGACATATATCCACACAAAATTGTTATTAAAAAATTAAATTTTATCAATAAATAAAAGTTGCAAAATTTACAAATACAAAAACATATTCAAATGTTCTAAAATTTAGCCTTTAATTATTGCTTTATCATACAAAATTAAAAACAAAAAATAAATAAATAAATAAAAACATAAAAAAAGGATTTCAAAACATAAAAAAAAATGTTGGCGAGCAAAATTAACCTATATTTTTTCAGTTTAATATTAATCTACTTCATTTAAGTAATTACGAAATTTTTATTGCTATTATTATTCAAAAATAGCAGTTTATAAAATTGAATGCAAACATAAAAACCAGTCAATTTTTCGTTGCGCTATTGATTACAGTGAAAAGCATCATCAGCTAATGTTTAGTCGCACTTACAAGTTGATCGTCCTGTTGATAGTAACCGACGGATTTGGAACGATTTTATTTTCAAAAGAACTATTACTAGCTCGTCTTGGCCAGCCACTGCCTTTAACCTGTGTACTCATTGTCCAGATGAATCGCCCAAAAAAGTTGTAATTGGTCTTTGTCAATTTTTATTAATAATTCTCTTGAAGCGTCGTTTTCAGGCAGCGTGGCGTCCACTGTTTATTTCCAATGACTTATATATATATGTATATATATATGTTACACCGGCACCGTCGCTTCAATCTAAAATATATATCGACGCAGATAAAATTATACAGATTTGAAGTTAACCACAGAGTTTGCGACAACCAGTAAGTAGTGACATCTAGAACTGCAACTCTACGGTATGTCTGTTTCCGTCACTATAACTGCATTAAAAAGTGACAAAAACAATTGACTTTTGATTCGGGAAGGTTAAATTTGCTATAATTTGTTATTAAACCAGGATTATTTTAATTGTTTTTGTTTATATTTTTCCATAGTTTTTTTCGGTTATTTGAAGGGTAGATACATTTAAATTTGCATTGTTATCGTTACCTCGAAACATTTTAAAATTATTCTTATTGGATTTTTATCGACGATCGTAATTAATGGTTTTTGGCAGAAACGCATGTCTTTGCGAAAATAAACGTGTCTGCGAAAGTAATGGAAACGATCGTTTTTATTATTTTAAGTAACGCCAAAGTTTTGTTGCAAATTCAATTCTGAGAAATTAAAACACGAGGTGCGTTCAGCAGCTTGCTGTTGGTTGCAGAATTTAATTTATATTTTTCTAATTCGTCAACGCAGAGCAGTATATAGAGTGGTAGGAAGGAAATTAGTTTTGTCAAAAATAGCGGCTTATTTTTTGATACAGTTTCAAAGAAGGTTTACCACTATGCTGAGCGAAATCGATACGATATTAACCAGGCTTGAAAAAGCTGAACTTAACGTAAGTGTCAAATTTTGAGGTTAAAAGATTGTTATTCTAGTCATATAAATGTGTTTACTAAACCTTTTTTTTTTTATAAGTAATTTTGTTTTTATTTTGAAAATTTAAGGTTGTGTTATTACGGTTTGTCAATAGTGTAAAGTTATTTTAAAATATTATGAACAATATTATCAAAATATATATGGACTTTTATTATTTTCGCAAGTGAAAACCTTTTCAATACTACCAATGGATATAAAATAGCTAAATAAATAAACAAGCAAATATAATCTTATGTTTTCATACAATGTCAATAAACAGAAATGCTGAAAAGGTTTATTTATAAAATTTATGTTGATGAAAAAATTAAGCACCTAAACGCTGAAAAACAATGTTATTGTTGCTGACGACTTTGATGGCTTTCTTAGATTACGAAGTCACAAATAAAGGCTAGACCATACAATGTTAAAATATGTTGATGTTTATTAATTATACTAAGTTACTCATGAAATAATTTGTATCAATGAAACAGCGCTTTTATTTATTTATTTTCAGTCACCAGATGGAACAATTTCTGCTCAAATGTATGCTCAATTACTCGCTATTTATTTATACCAAAATAATTTGTAAGTACTTTAATTAGTAAATATTTACATTTAAGAAAAAAACATCAAAAGTTATATGTTTTTATATCGTTTAATGTAGATGTTATGCCAAATATTTATGGAAGAGGATTCCAGCCAGTGTAAAAAACTCCAGTACAGAATTGCAGCAGATTTGGGCAGTAGGTCAAAAAATGTGGCTAAGGGATTGGCCAGGAGTTCACGAAGCATTAAAGACTGAATGGAGTGAAGATGTATCTGAAATTATGGCAGGACTGAAAGGTAAAATGAATTCAAGAATTTATTTTAAAATGTCAAACGTTAAATTTTCTTTCAAAGAGTTTTAATCAATTAATTAAAATTAGCTTCAAACTTTTAAAACATAATAAACAAACCAAAATTATTTTTATACATTTAAGGCACTAATAAGTTCATGATCTATATATTTTAATCAACATTTTCCATAACTTTTAAATACAGAAATTTTCACTCAATTTATAAAAAATGTATAAGATTTACTCCTAATATAATAGTAATTTTTCTTTCTTCATATTTTAACTAAGTTTTTATTTCTTATTCATAGAATCTACAAAAGAACGAGCGCTCGTTCTTATTTCTGAGGCTTATTCGTCAGTGAACGTAGATACTATGGCACAAATGACAGGATTGTCTATCCCAGAAGTGTTCAAAGCAGCAACGGACAAAGGCTGGACCACACAAGGAAACATGGTTCAGCCAATCAAACCTGAAAAGGATCAAAATTCAATGGCCCAGGAAACTAGTGCCGAAGAACAACTCTACAAACTGACACAATTTGTATCGTTTTTGGAAAATTAACCGTCAGTATACATTTACATTTTTCTCACTTTTTTTTCTCCGCGTGTTCGAGGATCTAACAAAAACTGTTCGAGTGTCTTTGAACATATCGGAACCGCTTCGAGAAGAACATTGCGTCGAGATCTATTTTCAAGTCGATCACGTCGAGCTGTTGCAAGCATTACATGAAGGCATCCCATATTTTTAAAGTTTTCAGTGCAAGTGCACGTGATGGTGTTTTAATACAAAACTAAATCGAGCTGCGCAAAACGTGAATATTGCATTACTATTGATCCGACGAGTGTGACTAATCGACTGATTCAACGGATACTTGTGATTGGTATAGACGTAAGAGTAAGAGTAAGTGTATTTAAGTCCAACGAAAACGTGCAAAAATTATATTAAATGTTTTGATAAAATTTTACTCGCCACTTTTTTAAATTGTTGAAAAAAAGTTCCTTCTTGGTTCTGCGTTACAAGTAAGAATTATTTATTTTCTTATGATAACCTTAAGTAATAATCATTACTACTTATTGAAAAGTGAATAACATATTTCGGAAATAAAACAAAACAAGTAGATTTCCGAAAGGCTACATTCCTATTCAGATGTAATTATCTTCTTCAGTAAAACTTGAAGAAATTATTCTCAAGTTGAATTTTAATTTTTTTTCATTCAGTTTATCATCTTGAGAGAGCATCATGTGCATCACACAAATAAATTTCTATAAATCACTTTGAATTTAAATTTGTTCAAGCGTAAGTGACCAGCAGTGGTACTGATCGACAGATAAGCATTCCTCCATGCAATCACGCTTCCAATCTGCAAGGCCTCCGGGTAATAGTAGAACGTCCAGGCGTGACAAAGCGTAGCTTAGTAGTCTGCTTAGCATCAACAAAAGCAATATCCCATTGGATGATTGATTCATCTCAATGCAATGATGCACAACGTACACCAGCCATTACGAAACTCAGACTCGAATTGAAATGGCTGTGGATAGACTCGCGAATTGCGCCGATTTTGCAGCGCGCTTCCTTATAGTCGACCTGCGACCCGTAAGTAGTCATAGACGTTGTCTAAAAAAGAAAGACAAAAAAGGAAAAAGAAAAAGAAAAAAGTTGCCTAAAATCAGTGGCCGGAATTGGTCGCGGGTTTTCGCAACGCATTAGCAGCTATCTAAACAAAGGAACGGTGCGAGGTTCGCGAGGATGGCTCACGAGCGGCCCTCGTACAAATGGTTCGTGCTTTTGAATAATGCAAATCATCGTTATTCCGCGAACGATGATTGCATCGCGATTGTATTTTTATTAGTGGAGCACGACCGGCGCTTGCGTGTGGGTTCGCTGGTGTGCGCGATGCTATAGGTGCTGACATGTCGAAACGATGCGCAGCTTTCGAGGGGAACGTTATTGTCGGATTGTTCATAATTCCTCGGCAACACTTTCCAATCGTGCCCGGTGCGCCGTTATTAGTCGCTCGCGAGCCGCGGATAAGGGCTCCGCGGCGACGTCTTTACGACGACACTGTGCCCCTTTGTCTGCCACCGACGATTGCTCGTTGCAACGCGAACCATGGTGGTCCAGCCGTTGCGCGTTTTCCTCTCGAATCACGGCTTATTTATTTCCAAGCCACTGTTGCACCCGTCTCGCAAATCTCGCTCTAAATTACTGGACTGTCTCGGCCGCTTAATTGAAATATCCATTTCCGATACTTCGGGTCACTATGTTCAAGTCTTCGGGTCGACTCGTTTTCCTAAAAGATACAGACCTTTGTATAGATCACGGGGTCGGTTCACCGCTTTGTTTATTCACTTTAAGACCGAGCGCCGATGAAAATCTTGCCTCGTACATTAGATCGCGTTTCGTTCGTTAAAATAAATTAGTTTGAATTCTCCAATCGAAGCGCGAAATTGCGGCACGTTTTTGTCGCTAAACTCTCGATATAGGAAGCGATCGATTTCGAAATTCAAAACCCAGGCCGATACGATTCCAAAACAACGTGTTACATTATCGTGATTTCACCTCGATCGCTATGATTCGAGCAATTCCATTTTTATCAGAGTCACAATGTTCCTGTCAATCATCGCGATCGGTTTCGCAACTGCCGTTCCTGGCCGGACAGTTAAACAACGGTTTCATCTCCCCTGACTTTATCTCTTCAAATTTCACACATTTGTGAACTCATATTGCATTTGTATACGTATACTTGCAAATAGTTTTCCTTAAATGAAGAAATACAGTTTTGGTCAAAGAATACGTGTCTTCAAAGTGCGATTTTCTTATAACGAAATAGATTATTTTCGCTTAATACAATGAACCAGCCGGAGAACAAAGATTGTATTGAAAGTAGAGGTTACAGTGCAAAAACCATCCGTCATTTCCGTGTTAAACCATTCTTTTGTGAACATATTTTTTTTTTTTTTTTTCAAGCATACACACTTAACAAAACAATCTTATCGACAGAAGTTGAGTAATAAATTACGACAAATTTTAATTGACTGATTAAAAATCTAAATCTTAAAAACGAATAAAAAAATTAATATTGCTCGTTTAAAAGGTCAAATAAATACTAGTATTTCTATTTTTCCATACTTGAGATGTAAAAGTTGAGTTCCAACAAAGTCGCTTTTGAGATGGCGCTTTTGTAACTAAAAATAGCTATTGATATCGGGGCGTGCAAACACGTAT
>JABFOV010000315.1:0-42811 GCA_022817685.1 Aradophagus sp. ZL-2020
TATGTTACTTTGACAACTGTATGCTGACCCTATTGTCATTACTGTATATTTTACTCTATATCCTTACAGCATCTGAGCAGTGTGGCAGTCGCGTAGGCTCGTATTTCTTTTTTTTTTTTTTTTTTCAAACGAAAACGTGGTATGAGAGTGAGAGAGGGCTTGTGTGGGCGGGGATTTTTATAAAAGAGAAAGTTTTGTTTTGGAAAAAACAAATTTTTAAAAAAAATAAATAAAAAAAAAAAAAACAAAAAAAAAAAAAAAAAAAAAAAAAGAAACAAAAATTCATGAATAATCCAAAAATGATTCTTTCCACAAAATAGTTTTCTTCTTTGTACATCTTAAAAAGAGATATATGACAAATTGTAAAAAATTACCATGTTTTTGCTTATTCATTCTCTTATGTGATAAGAAGATAGTTTTATACAGTTGTAATGAAAGTAAAATTTGTGTCAATATAAAAAATTACTAAAATACCCTTAAATACTACTAATAAGTTTATCAAAATTTGACAAAATATTGATAAGGCGCATAAAGTTTGATTAAAATTTGATCAAATAATGATCAAAGATTGACTGCGTGCTTACAAGGTAGTTATAATCCAAGAAAATAAATGTAGTACGTTTACTTGAAATGAAAAGTTGTTTTCTTCAATAATCCAAACGAAAACCAGCAAGTTGAATATAAAAAGTATTAAGTTCGCAGAGTAGTGACGTGTAACAGACGTTCAGCTAAAAATAATCAGCAGCCAATTTAAACAACATCAGGACAGCAACGTATCAAGTTTTATTTGAACGACCGTAATACAGTGTATTTATAGTATGGAAAATCAACAAAATATTTTTCGGATTTTTTCATTGTTCAAAATGCACTATCAATAAAAAAAGTCCATTTGTTTTAAAGGTCATTATCCACAACTGTATAAATAAATGAAAAATAAAAAAAGTTTTTAGAAGTTAAAGAAAATGGTTAAGAACTCATTTTTGGATCTTACAGAAGCAGCTGTTTTTTGTAGAGTCCCATCGACATCTAAAAGCACTCACATTAAATGATTATATATTATAAATTATTTAAAATGAAAATTGTAACAATAAAATATGCATTTTGATATTTTATTAATTCTTATCATTTGAGATTAAATTATGAATCTACAAGTACTAAATAAAACATAATTTTTCTATTAAAAGTTGAATTTTCTATTTGTTTTCAAGCAATATAAAAAATTGCAGAACGATTTTTAGCTCTATTGTAAATGTGATTTTTATATATTTACTTGTAAACTTAGTTAACGTTTTGTAGATTTCTTGTTTTCACCTTGAGGCATTTTCATCTTGCACATCTTTTATTTATTGACTCCAAAATGCCGAATGTAACATCACTTATTTAGTTTATTAGTTTTAAAATAATTTAAAATTTCAAAGCGATACATGCACTCTTTTTCCCTGTCATTATATAATGTAAAATGATATTAAAATTTGTTTGCAATTTTTAATTTATTACTGCATGCGTGGAGAGAATAAGTCGTGCTCAATATAATGCTTGGTGACGCTATATGTAAGAGACGAGAATTCTTTTTTATTGTTGAACATCTACAATTGTTCAAGGAAGAAAAGATACCAATGTTGTATCTGACTGTTGGATATGAAAGAAACATAGTAAATGAACACTATATTAGAATTAAATTTATAATGCATAATATATTTAACATATTATATACTAAAATATTTACTATTATACCAAGTTTTGTAACGGAGTAGCTACAAAATTGGTAGCTACTCTGATACAGATGTGGATACAATTTTCCTATCTCATGACAGAATATTAATTAGTATTGCCTTCGGATACTTCATTGGTATCATTTTTCTTTCTATGTTAAGATAGGATTCTTTTAAATTATTTTAAGTATTGAATGTTTGTTATAATGGTGAATAACACAAACAAACGTGGTCAGTGTTTTTCATGCATTCGTAGTAAAATCTTATATGTAATTAAAATTAATACCCAAAAATATATTTAAAGAGATTATTTGATTCTTGTTTTTATTTCTGCATTCTTCATGACTGATGGAAAATTTAAAATTATATACAATTTTATAAATTTGTTTTCTAGAATAATGTAATTATAGTTGCCTTATATTACTAGGTTTAATTTAACATGGTGTAAACAGATATATACATATATTACGTAAAAATACATTAATACATTAGTATTTTTACAATGAAGAAAAAAAATGAATAGATTTATTAAATCATATTAAAAATTATAAGAATATCGTTTCACTTTCTTTTTTCTTTAATTAATAAATAGGATAATATGTACAATAGATATTTTAAAGTTTTTCTCAAAAATAAAATTTTAAATGTTATAATTGATTTGAATTGTTTAAGCAAGTTATTATAAATATATCGTCGCCTCAAACGAAGAAGAGCCTATATCAAGATATTATATGGAAAATTACATACAATATTTTGAAATATAAGCCTTTGTTTCGTCTGGGGCGACCATATTAAAAGCTGTTGTTTATTTTGTTGCATTTTTACTTCGTTATTTTATTGCTGAAGTCGCTGAAAATAAGTTACGGTAATTAACTATCAACGAATTCGTTTAAATTTTTAACAGGCACTTTAACATGCTTTCTTAAATCAACTTCATCTTCATCATGATTATCTTCAAAGCATAAGGAACAATAAAGTTTTCCTTTACAGCCTTTACACCAAGCTAAGTTGTCAGTATCACCGCACTCATCACACATAAGTTCATCTTCTTCATTGGTATCAACCTACGAAAAATAACAATTTGATGATTTGCAATATTTTTTAATATTAAAATTTATTATGTTACCATTCACCTTTTCTAAATCTTCTTCCATATTAACTGTACCAAATTTAGCTTCAATCGCTGCTTCTTCCAAAGCTTTTTTGATGATTCTTTTTGTTTGTGATATCTCAGATTCATCTTCATCATTGCTTGGTTGTGTTGATATCTGTGATCATTTTATTGAATAATAACCAATGTAATGAAGAAGAAAAAAATCATCAATAAGTTTCAAAATTGAGTTCAATTTTATTGCTTTGGACATGGTACTAACTTTGGATGGATCAATGTCTTTCAAAGAATCCAGACGTGCTTGAAGATCATCAATAGGATTATGTTTGATATTCAAGTTTTCAAGATACTGTTCAAGAAGATTATCTACTTTTTGTTCATCAGTTCTTGTATCTATTTGGTGTATATTAAACTGTAACAAATTTATAATAGTCAATTGAATCCCTTGCAACTGTATGGATATAATATATAACTAAATTGGACCCAAAGCCATCTATGTGCAAACGATAGTTGTCTTATTTACTACTGGATTAAAAAGGTAATAGATGAAGAATGAGTAGCTATAAATTTGAATTCAAGTTATTTGAAATAATATACCGGTGATGATTCAATACTCTCTAGATCTTTATCTTTTAATAAAGCCAATCTTCTCTTGATTTCATCAATGCTTGGCGGTGGTTTTTGCTTATCCTCCTCTCTTAATTTCTTAAGTCTGTCAATGATTTTTAGATCATCGGGCTCTAGACCAGCTTTTAAATTGTTCCAACGGGTAGATTCCTGTTTATACATCACTATTGGTGGCTTTGATGGATTTTCCAATAAGTCCAATCTTGTGATGTAAATAAATGATAATTTTATTATTATATTTTCCTAAAGAAAATTTAGCAACAAAATATTATAACATTGATACATTCAACTTACTTGGTGGTAATGTCAACAGGAGCTATTAATGTTGTACTTTCATTAACTGAGGAACTATTGCCGATTTCACTATTTGATACTTTCTTCATTTGAGAATGATTAAAACACTTTCCACAAACTTTTTTCACTCCAACTTCAGGTAATTCAATACTATATTTTAAACATTTGCCGCAATAAGAAAATCCACAACTGGGGCATCCTTTCTAAGTAATATAATAACAAATTATAATTATTTATTTATAAAGTAAAAATAAATGTTGTGTGAATAATGGAATATTAGCACTTTTTAATGAACATATCAAAGCAGTATAGATTTTGAAAAATCTTTTTGCATTTCTCTTCACAACTAAAAAAAAAATAGAAAATAATTAAGAAGCACATAACCTGACGTATTCTAAAGTGACTCACCTCACGAATGAAAAATGAAAAATTCTTTTGACACGTATTACAAGACATAACCAATATCAATTAGATTTATTTAATTAAAATTGATTTCTTTTTTTCTTTTCAACTATTAATCCAACTATTGATAAGAATACAAATTATTACAAATGTGCAAATAGCGACTGTTGACATCAGCTGACGCAAACTGACGTTTCTTACTGATGTTTTGCGCATATATCGAAAAAAATTTTTCTGTACTTAGTCACTGCTTATGTTCGAGTCTAATAATTGACCACGGTAAAGTGTAATTGAAATACTTGAATTTAAATGATCTCTTTAATAGTTGAGAAATGTTTGTGATGTCAAAAATTAAATGCTGCTTTAGTAATGTATTATGATATAACTTATATCGAAATTAAAATTGTTTTCTTGCATGTATTATGATATTTTAAACTGCATTCTGTTTAAAATATGTTAATAACTTTTATAGTATTATAATTCGCATTTGCGTAGGACGACATCTGTTTTATTATTTGAAACTAAAATGGATTAAGTATTTTGCTAATCTAATCTTTGCAAACTGAGAATTCCAACTAGTCTCGTGATATATCTTCATTATGGAATTTACCACTGTAGAACAGTAATAATCGTGTTAATTCAGTCTACTGCGACTTAGGTTTTTATCAAGAAACTAAGAAAAAATAATTTATATAAAGTTAAAAATTAAAATGAGAGCGTGGTATATGGACACCAGTGAATCGGATCAACGATTAAATCACTACAGAGATCCGCCGAAATTCATTTCAAAAGAAGAACTTTTTGAACTTACCGGCGTTGAATATTTCCAGGTTGTCTTTAAGTTTATTTTTATATATTTTATAACTTCACGAAAAAAAAATTAAGTTGTTTATGATGACAAATCACCTTAACAGTGTTTTAACTATGACTTTTACAGTGTTTCAATCATGACTTTACCTTTAACTTACAATTTTTTATCTCCATTAAAAAAGTTTCAAATTTTTCTATTCAACTAAACAGCAAAAATAGTGAAAACTATTTTTACCATAACTAATTTTAATAAGTAATTCAAGTATACAAAATTTTAAGAAATTTTAATAAATTAAAAACAAATTAATCTAAAAGTATTGCATTTTAATTAAATACATTAATTTTCAGATCGATTACAAAAATTATGAAAAAGACAAAATTCTTTGTGATTTGAGAAGCAAACGAGGATATTCATACGAGGATGAAATAACTTGCTCTAGAGAAACGTTGGCTAATTATGATGAAAAGGTATAAAATTTTGCATTTTACATGAAAACAACGAATTGGTACATATTTAACATTACATTGTATTGAAAATATTGCTGATGTGAATCATTTTCATATGCTAATTTCAGTTACGAAATTTCTACACTGAACATCTTCACACAGATGAAGAAATTAGATTAGTTTTAGATGGATCAGGATACTTTGATGTGAGAGATAGAAATGATGAATGGATTCGCATTGAGGTTGCAGCTGGTGATCTTATTATAATACCAAGTGGTATATACCATAGATTCACTTTAGATACAAACGTAAGAATGTTACTATAAAGACATTACATTATATTAAGATTAAAATTAGTCTTAACATATCTTTAATCAGTTTTAACGATTAACTGGATAATTGTTAATGATTTTATAACTTTTTTTGAGTTATAATTTTTATTGCAAAATAAAGAAAATATAAAATGTTTTTTATTGATTGCAGAACTATATAAAAGCAAAAAGATATTTCGTTGGGGAACCTGTTTGGCTGCCTTATAACAGACCAGCTGATGAAATGAACTGTCGACAACAGTACCTTGAACGATTGAAAATGGGATTTTCAAATTTAAATAAATAAATGATTTTTTTCTTGAATATGATTATTGTTAAGTTTCGAGTTATAATTTTTAAACAAATTGTACGTTTAACACACAACCATACAGTTTAAACTAAAATGTTTTTAAATTATTGTATTATTCTATGTTTATATTTTTTTCATATTGTATATGTGTATTGACTTTCAAATTTAAAAATATATATCAATGCAAATCAATTTTCTACATTTACAAAGAGGTCATTGTTATTAATTAAAACTGCAATTTGTTGTATTGTTTAGGAATTATTATTTTAACTTCATTTCTCAAGTGATAATTACATAAAATTTTTATTTCAAACAAAAATCGTTATTAAATTCCTTAATGAAAATTAGATACAAAGTATCGAATTACATCTTGAAAAAAGTGTCAACAAAATGAAAGTAGTATAAATGTTTATCTTACATTGAGTTTTTTGTTTTTTTAAAATAAAAATTCAACTATTTACAACCTACACAAATAAGTTTCAACTATCAATCATTTGCAACAACTTTTCTAAAAACATTGTTGAGAAAGTTAATATACCATTAAATGCGTTTGTCAAATTCAGTTATGTCATTATATATATATATACATTGTTTAAAAGTCGGCATTAAGGCTAAAACTGTTCTCAACTTTGTTTTGCGTCACTCCCCACTTTTGATATTCGCCAACTTTCTTTTCAAAAAAGTTTGTTTTACCCTCTAGAGAAATATGCTCCATGAAGTCAAATGGGTTGGTCGAGTTATAAACCTATAATAAGATATATCAAATATATTGATGTAAAATATAATATACTTTTCATGCAAAAAATTATATATTCTTTAAATTTTGAAGGCTTTATACAATATACTAGATTAAAATGTTTATACTAATTCTATTTTGAGGTACAATTATTTACAAAAAAAAACTTTAGTCAGGACAAAGTAATTAAATATTATGGGTGAATGATAATTTTTTGTGGTTAAATATTTTGGTTAGTGGTGGTAGCCATCACTATTGATTAATATGTTCAATCAGATTTTATTTTTTATATAATTATCCATTTGTTACCTTAGGAACACCGAGTTCTGTCAAAAGTCTATCGGCTACAAATTCAATATACTGGCACATGAGTGTACAGTTCATGCCGATCATTTCAACAGGAAGTGCCACAGTCAAAAATTCTTGTTCAATGGTAACTGCATCTTTAATAATTTGAATTACTCTTTCTTGAGGTGGTTTTTGTACAATATGTTTGTACATCAAACATGCAAAATCACAATGCAGCCCCTGTAAAAAGTAATAGTATGATTAGAATTACTTTTTGATATGGCTATGACTTCTGTATGATGATTCACCATAATATACTTTAAACTTATTAATTTCAGCTAAATTTTTTATATTTTTTATATTTAAAATATTATTAAAACCGACCTCGTCTCTAGAAATAAGCTCATTACTGAAAGTAAGTCCTGGCATGTATCCTCTCTTTTTTAGCCAAAAAATAGATGCAAAGCTTCCACTGAAAAATATTCCTTCCACAGCAGCAAAAGCAACAACTCGTTCAGCGAAAGTTGCTGACTGTGAGCCAATCCAACTTAATGCCCAATTCGCTTTTTTGGCAACACATGGAAGTGTTTCTATGGCGTTAAATAAAAATTCTCTGAAAAAGTTACAAGTTACCTAAATTTATACAGTATATTCGAATCAGCAATAATTCTTAATTATTTAAAATTTAATTCTATTTTCACTTCAAAAGCAATAGCATTAATCTTAGATCAATAGAATTAAGCAAAAATCTGCAATTGATCAATAATTCCTGTAAAAATTCTTCTGACGAATATAAAAAATATTAGGTACACATTAAAATATATAGTATGGAAAAGTGAAAACAGTGACAAATTTAAATACAGTCGTACCATTACTGTACAATTCAAATACATTGTACATTTTTTAAAAACCTTCTCCTGGATTCTTCTTATTGATTATTCCAGGATTTCAAGTTTTATAGTATATTGTATACCATGATTATATAATATTGTTTGTAATACCTTTCTTGCGGATCACTGATGTAAGTATCAATTAATAAAGAATACATTTCAGAATGTACATTTTCAATGGCAATTTGAAATCCGTAAAAGCAGCGTGCTTCTGTCACTTGAACTTCTTGACTAAAACGTTCAACAAGGTTTTCATTGACAATACCATCTGAGGCAGCAAAGAAAGCTAAGACATGTGATACAAAATGACGTTCATTATCCGTCAATCTGTGCCAGTCATTTAAATCCTGAAATCATTTAGTAAAATAATAAATAATGATGACATATTATATTTTTAAAAATTAAAAATTTTAAAAGCACAAAATCTGTATTTTATTACACATAATATATACCTTCCTTTTTAATGAAGTAAATAAAGAATTTTTAAAAATAAATTGTACCTTTGAAAGATCCACTTCTTCAGCTGTCCAGAAAGAAGCTTCTGCTTTTTTGTACATTTCCCAAATATCGGGCCATTGAATAGGGAAGATAACAAATCTTCGAGGGTTTTCTTTAAGTAAAGGTTCTAATTCAGGGTCGAATTTGTCTTGAAAATCCAGTTTTTTTACACCGTTTTTAAATTCATGCTAAAACGTTTTTATACAATTATAGTATTATATTATAAAATAATAAATTAGTGACAATTACATCCTTGTTGAAACTGATACTTACATTTTTGTTTTCTTGTCCATTTACTGGAGATTTTGGCGATGGACAAAGTTTTTTTGGAGAAATCTGTGAAATTACAAAGCAATTAATGCACTATAATTAAGTCATACTAATTATTGAAAAACGAATAAATTACGCATTAACATTTTCTATTTAATTTAAATACTTACTCTTATTTTAAACATAAGTTATCTGATAATTTCAGATATAGGTTATTTTCTTTAAAAAGTACTTTTTACCTTTAATTTTTGGTTTTATGACACTTAGTCAATTAAATCACATAGAAAAGCACTAATCATTAATAAAATAACTTAATTTTTGTAAAATCATAGGCTTTGTTATCGAAGTAAAACAAAATCATATCTCAACGAGGTAACCAATTGGTTTACCATTACAGGTACAAATAGATCAAATGAATTAGTATTATTCCACTACTAACCAGAAATTTCAATAACGGCGTCAACATAAAGGAATCAAAAATATTTCTTGTTTTGTATTTTAAATTTAATACTCAAACTATGATAAGAAGAAGATTATTGCATGCACTTATGACACAATACTGTTCATTTGATCCTTACTGTTTACTCAGCAATGTCAAAATGCAAGTCAAGTTAAACAATGAACATTTAATTAGGTTTCTATTTTTATCATAATATTACTCGACGATTAAAATATAAAACACATTTCAAATATTAGCATAATTCTTATTCTATTAATGAATAGATTAAATTTATTTAGCTTAATATTTAATATATTTAAAATACTTTATTAATTGGAATTTCATTAAATTTAAGGTATAAATGACCCTAATAAAAATAACATAATTATGATAAAAACAGTCAGGTAAATAAAAAAGAATATAAAAAAACATGTATTTGGCAATATTAATAAAAAAATTAAGAAAAATGTAGTATAGCAGTTGAAATTTCCAATGAATTTTTGAAACTTTCTTTAGATAAATATCAACAATTAGGTAACTGAAAATCTATAATGAATTCATACATTTTTCAAAGATAGCATGTGTTATACAATCATAATTATTATACAAATATCACGAGCAATTTAATTCAGTATGTGTTGTCTGTTTGAAAAAACCTAAAAAAAAAATCAGAAAATGTATTATTAAAGACTCACACTGTCTTTGATTGAAATTCCCTCGAAGCTCTTGCGTACATTTTCCTTCGTCGTGTTTTTAAGAGGCATTGTATTGTTACTTTTTGTCAAAATTTGTGTGATCCTTTTAAAAGCTTCTTTCGCCTCGACCGATTCAATAACGTATACAGAATCAACCGCGCAAACTGAGTACCGGTGAGCATCACGTGACGTGACTCGTGAGCTTCATTGGATGCTAACTAAAACAACATTTTTCAACCAATCCCGATACAAAGTTCTGCCGCCAAATATTTAGAAAGTCTCTTTTGTTTTGTGAATAAGTTTATTTACGTGATTTCAAGCCATGAATAAATATTTCCTTTTTATTGGCTTTCATTAATTTTTAATATTATAACAGTTTTTTATGGTAAAAAGATTCCGCGCTTATTTGTCAGAGCGTGCGCAGATAAACATTATCGTAGCAGATGGCGCGTGGTACACAATGGCAATTCAACTTGGTAATTGGTTGCTTATTTTTCTTCGGCGAATTTGATGACAACATGATAACATCGTACGTATCAAATGATAGGAATTTTCATTTTCTAAGTGCTTTGTCAGTTTTTAATCGTCTTTTCTTTTTAACGAATAGATTGCTGAAATTAATAACGCAAAGATTTGCCCCTGTTAACAATAACGGATTAAAAAAAAAAATTAATAATAATAATAATTAGCGTTTACTTTGAAATAGCGTTATATGAAATATTTGTATAAAAAAAATACACAAAAAACGAAGACAAAAATGAAGTTCTGGAGGAGCTGGGATTTGAACCCAGGACTTTCCGCATGCGAAGCGGACACTCTACCACTGAGTTACACCCCCGGTCGGTAGCGACTCGATCAAATCTCTACACAACCAGGCTGTCTCCATTGTGAATGACGTATGCACTATACTAGACGGAATTTTAAAGACCTTTTTTTATATTAGATGTGTATAAGTTTGTTACTTCAAAAGATATGATATAAACATAAATTGTACTCATATAAAAATATAACCGAGTACATAATTTGAAAATTAAAAAAAAAAAAATATAAATATTAAAATTACTAAAATATTTCATGTGTCATATTTTACGACTGCATTTTTATATACAATTATTATTAAATAATTATTATCAGAGATTTTACAAGCTAAATTAAAATAAAGTTTCAAATAACTTTCATTAGACCTTTTTTTTCACGTAGTAAAAATCAATGCATTTTTTGAAATCGTGTATTATAAATAAAGCATACAAATAAACTCTTTAATTTATAATGTAAAAAAAACGTCGTAAAATCGACTAGTAATTATGTATAAAAGTGCAACAGTTTTTAATAGGAAATTGTTAAACAGTTTATAAGGGAATTTATTTTTCACGAGCCCAAGAGCCGACGCCCAATCTAGCGAACGTGCACACTTTCCAATGTTCTGCATTCTTCCAGGCAATGTTGCTCCGTAAAAGTCAATGACGGAGCTTTCGTTCAATCGAACGAGTCACAGGCTTCGTATTCTTTCATGGTCAACCATCGAAGATCGATGTTCATTTAAACGCACCGTTCACAATTGATTGAAGGTCATACCATGTCCTATTTTTTTTTTTTTTTTCTCCGCATATAAGGTCACTACCCTGATACAACATAATGTGTACATTATGCCGATTTTTACACGGCGAAAAAAGAAATCGTTGATGCAAAAGTTCTGCAATTGCAAATGCAACAACTTTTTTCGCTAATATACGAACACAAGAATATACTATTCAGTAAACTGAATTACTATTCAGTAAATAGTTATTAGAACAACTAAAAGTTTGTTATATTAGCAAAATCAATTTGCTGTATACCTATTTGTTTAAGCGTAATGTATTAGCGGATGTTGTGTTTTTTGTTTGCGAATTGTACGTAACTTAAAACGCACTTTTAAAGATACTTTTTTATTCCGAAATTGCTCATTTTGATTGAGAAGGATTTCACTTTAATATTTTCCTAAACGGAATCTCTTTCATCAAAGGGATCCCTTTCTCTCAAAATAATATTTTGATTCAAAAGGATTCATATCAAATGAAAACGATTGCAAAGAAAAGGTATTCTTTTTCTACGAAGAAGTGCATTTTCTTCAAAGTATTGTATTTCGTTTGAGGATATTAAATTGCATTAATATTTTCATTGTCGACTCAGAAACCTTTTTTAATAACTTGCTTTTTAAAATGTAACTTATGCAGTTGTGATGTATTGTTGCAATATATTATATTGGTAATATACTGCCAATATATTGATGATGTATTTGCAATGTATTAACAGTATAAGAAAATTCAACGTATATTGTTATTATATTGTTAATATATTAAAAATATGCTATTAACATACACAGATTATATTCTCAATAGACAAACAGTACATTAAAAATATATTTTAAAATATATTTACCGGCAAAAATATACTGTTAAAGAATTAAATTTATATTTTACGTTTTACTGGAAGTCGGAGCTGCACTCTTTTCGATCGTAAAGGTCAAAAGACGCAAGGAAACGTTACCTCGGCGAGGCTTCGATCCCAAATCCCCGGGTTTGCGCTGCGACGAGCTAACTATTCACTCTTGCAGGCCGTCGCAATGTAGATCACATCTCTCAATCACCGCCCTCTCCCTGTCCGCCGCGTAATTCGCATATCGCATTCAACCCGGACGCAGCCTCTGCATTTTTGTCCATTATTTTCTACTCTATAATCGTATTAATTAACAATGTATTTTTGGAAATTGATCGGATCGTTAATGGAGAGACGACGTCACTTCAAACAAATGATTGTTATTTTTTAAAACTTTTTTTTTTTTTTTTTTTTGAAACATTTGCATGCACAATTGTAACATTTCATTTCTTTTTTATATTGCCGTCTTCTTTTAACAGTCAAATTAAAATGACTCGTATTTCATAGCTTTTGTAGTGAATATGTTAAGTTTACGTATTATACAAGTATCAGAATTCTTTTTATCGAAATATGCTGATATTTTTCTCAAAATTGACGTTGACATAATAATTTTGGACACTGATGAATTTGACCTGCATTCTGATAGTCAGTTAACGGATTTACTATTTCTGATAAAGGTTTAACAAGTTGACAGTTTACGATAATCATAAAAATGTTTGTAAAATCATGTTGCAAACATTTTGCATTATTTTTCTTTACATTTTCAAAAATAGCTTAATGTTTCGTCAAAAGGAATCCTCGTATCGTCATCTTCCATAAGGAAGATTCACTTTCAATCCCATATAACGAAACGTCCTGATAAAACATGTTCGAGCTGTTTCCAGGCGTGCAATGATAGTCAAAATCACCGTGA
Organism: Aradophagus sp. ZL-2020; assembly: GCA_022817685.1. NCBI lineage: Eukaryota > Metazoa > Arthropoda > Insecta > Hymenoptera > Scelionidae > Aradophagus > Aradophagus sp. ZL-2020. The sequence goes on from JABFOV010000315.1 coordinate 13,169, forward strand.
CATTGATTATACGTTATACTTTCATTTCAGTTTTACATTCATAAGTAATTTTTTCATATATTAATTCAATATTTCCTTTTCATAATCAATGAAGAATTATTAGTAGTTAATTAAAAAAAAAAGGAACACTTCGTAGAAATGGAGCCAGCTTATGGCCGGACAAAAGTTTACCGCAGTGGCAGCAATTATAAAAATAACACTACATAAGCTGCAGGATGTATGCAGATATTCGGAACCTTAAAGTCGCCTTTTTATCCTCGCTTTTATCCGTCACCCTCACTCTCTCTCCCGTTCTCTCTCGGCTAACCGAAGAATCAGCACCACGTGGTTTGATGCACGCGGGACAATCAATGTAATGACGTCATAGCAGCGCGGGCCAATCGCGCGCCAGCTCCATTCAGCCCATCAACCTCATCCCGAGTAGAAAGCCTCGCAGTCTAGTCAGACAGTGCCCGACTGCAGTTTCTTCTCGACCACTGAGCCCGACAGCCCAGATCGGAAGATCTGTCAATGAAAATCCCGTGACACTTATCAATGAAAGTCGAGAATGATTCGAATGACAATTTGACCGTCGTAACGTCAGTCAAAAAATAGTCCTCTCGCCGGAAGAGCAAGTTGAAAATTCACGTTTTGACTTCCTTAAATTCTCTACTAATCTTTCTATTAATTGTTTTTTTGCATTTTTTTTGTGATGAGAAAATTGTTCGCAAGAAAATATAGTTTGTTTCTGTCAAGTAAAATTGGGAACATTAAGACAAAAAGAAAAAAAGAGAAAAATTTTCATTCATTTCGGTGGCAATGCATGCGACCAAGAGATCTGAATAATTTTGTCGTTCCGGTAAGTCTTCACAACAAATTTACATTGTTGATAGTAGATTTTAGTGTAGGGTTGGTAGTGATAGATGAGATGTTGTTACGAATGTTCTATAAATGTATTTAGTTTGTGATGCGACAACTTCATCTAATTGGTATGAAAAATTCCGTTATCTGTTTTTAAAAAACTGTTTACATTTGTAATAGAACTTTATGGTAAAAAACACACACAATTCTTTCTTCGTTTCGAACTCCTATAACACTTCAGTTTTTTAGCACTTTTGCACAGATAAGACCTCTTTTGTTTAAAATGCTTGCGAAATGTGGGTTACGATTTTTCTTTGTTTGTACTGTTTTGCTCCCGGTTATAGAATTATCGAAGTAACAAATTTTGTAAATTAGATGTCATTAAAGTTGAAGAAATTGTAAATAAGAATCTATCGAACATTCAGCGTCGCGATGTTGTTTTGTTTCATCGATCGTCAAATTTCCGAAAGTAAAAAAAATTATGTTGTATAGTTGATGTGAATGTATGAATAATGTTAGTAATAAAAACAGGTTGTAGTCGCTTGTGGCATTCATTTGGGTTACACCTGAGCATGTAATATTTTCCCTCGTAAACATTACGAGCTGTGCATTCATTCACTGAGCTGCTCATTCATTCATCGTGCAAATCAACTTTCTCAACCAGAACGTAAATCCCCTAAGCAAAACGCTAAATTGCACGTAAAGTTTCCGATATCAAACATTTTGCACTCTTTTGTGTAACAGCAAGTGTTCTCGATTAGTATGAAATAATGTATTTATATTCATAAATTAACAATTGCTGTTAAGAAGAAAGAACTGAAAAAACGATATTTTTATAGATAACAAAATTATCAAATTCAGAATTAAATGCTTATTTTGTTTAGCTAAAAGTATTTTTTGCTAGTCATATTTTTGTACGAAATTTTAATTAGATGAATTGAAAAATGATTGACCTAAATAAAACGATGAATGAACCCCAGTAAATGAATGTTGACGTAATTCATATTTTTGGAACCTTCGTAATAAAATGTAAAGTAAATGAATTTTTGTTATGGAACAAACCACTGATCTATTTTATAACGTTGATTGTTAATCTGTAAAAAGTATGGAAATTTATAGAATTTGCAGAATATTCTTATAATCGCTACATCGCGTAAACTACTTTTTTTGTTTTCAATATCTTATAAGTTTACTGAACAAGAAGCTTGTTATGAAATTTCATTAAAAAAGGATTACGTTGAACCTATTAAACAAGTAAATATTTATTACATTTAGTAATAATAACGAATTGTTGATCAAAACAAGTGCAGACACGAACAAAACGATTTTGCGCAAGTTACATGATAACAGTAATTAATATAATTCAATAAAATGCTGATATAATTTTCCATTATATCAGCATTAAAAAACTGCATTTTGTAGTTAGTTTAATGTTTCTTGGTAATTTCGAACTTGAATAATCTTGCAACTAAACAAACCGGAAATGAGTATCGAATTTAGAAATCGAAATTCCTTCGCTGCTTGGAACCATTCACTGATTTTATCAATTAACATTTATTAGAAGGTCTTTGTTTACGGATTCGCGGTCACCATTCGGAATCGATTGGGTGATCGATAGTGTTTCCCGTGGCCCTTTTGTCACAGCTCGGTGGCCTTCAGATTTTCACGGGACGCGTCTAATTTTATTAATTGGGTCAAAACACAAACCCCCCCCCCCACTCCTTCCCCCTCCCCCTCGGCGATTTCACTTCGTTGTTTTTGCGATTTCCCTTCCGTGTGCACAAAGCAACCTCATCCTTCAATATGTAATGCACGTCATGTCGGGGAGGTAGTGACATCAGACGAATGCTGTTACGCTATTGGCCAGTTACGCTCTGACGTCATCGAGTATAAGAACCTGTGTGTGCAGTAAACATCGCAGGGAGTGCAATTGAGTTCAAAGCCCCAGTTTCCCAAGGCTGCATGACTCGGCAGGTCACCGAGCTTTAACTCGTGACGAAAATTCGCTTTTTTCCCCCAGTTCCTTGCCAATTTAGTTATTTATTTATTTATTTATTTATTTATTTATTTAATTGGTGTTTTCATTTCAATTGCACGTTCCATTAAAACTGTAGCCTCGATTTAAATTTATAATTATTTGTCGTAATTACAATCGATACATTGCAATGACGTCTTTTCCATACCTTTTTTTTTATTTTTGACAGCACCTTTTTATAATTGTAAAATAAAATTATTTGGGATAACAACAAATTTTTCAAGTTAAGAAAGATAAGATAATATATCGAGAGAAGAAATAATTACAATATTAAAAATGTAGAGTGAATAGTCCTGGGAGTGTCCACACTTTAATGAAATAATAAAATTTGATGCCGTGGTAAATATGTGACATTTTAGTTATTTGAACATGCGCAATGCGAAAAATACTCCGTGACTCAGTAATTTTTTATTCCTTGAAACTTGCACTCGGCATTTTTCTTCGAACTCCGAATATTTTGAACGATCAACATTAACAGTGTTTGAAGAGAAATTTACTACAATCGTGACTGAATTTTATTAAGATCACTGTCAATTTTACTAGTTCATTTTCCAATGTATTAAATTTTAACGCAAATGTTGCCGATTATTTTACATCTATGTGGTGCTGTACGTCTATGCACTCATAAAAATATTTTATTTTACTTAAAATGCCAGTTTTTTTCGTGATATCGTTTTGTATCAAAATAATCAAATTATTTGAAAACAGTTTCTCTCAATAATATTAACTCAGAAATGAAAATCGTTTTTTCTCAAAGCAAACGAACCTTGGCGATAATTAAAAATGATTTTTGCACAATGATTTTTTGCATATAATTATATTTTTAAAAATATAGTGAAAATTTCTTCACGTTGTTCTTCTGTGATTGTACAACTAAAATAATAGTAAAATTTGCTACATTGTTTTAATAGTCAAGTTCATTATAAGAACTATCACATTTATGGATAATCGTTTTCGAACTTGCATTTTTGAGAAACAAACAATTTGTATACAAAATTAATTACCCACGACACGCAAGAAAGTTTAACAAATTCAATCGTAACAGTTCATTGAAAAGCATCTAATTCATTAAAAAGTTACCAATTCTGGCGAGTGAATGGTGCCTAAGATCGTAACGTTCCAACAAAGAACGTAAAGTCGTTAAATAATTGACACGAACATTATTAAAATAATTGTTAAGTAGTGGTCAGTCTGACACAATTGCTTCGCGTCTATAAATAGAAATATGGTTTTGACTGATTGATAGGCCGGATAAAAGAAAGTTGAGTTGAAGACCTTACGAGCGAGAGTAGGAGCACCGTAATTCATTATATTAGTGGTGAACAAAGTGCAATGAAACAGTGCAGTGTTCAAGAATACAAATTATCGAGACAACCAGGGGATGGCGGAAGGGTAGGGACAACGGAAAAAGAGTTTTCGATACTTGACGCAAAGGACGTCAGTGCCTGGTCCAGAGCTTTTTCCAACAGGCCAAAGACGTCTGCAATCGACGTATTAAATATACATTTTGTTGTGTAACGCACAAGGAGAGGGAAACGAATTTAGCTGTATCGAATTTCATAAATGAAACCTCATTGAAGAAAATATCAATAGAGAATGGAGTAACATGTCCCAGTGACCCAGTTCCACGTTTGCGTCATTCACGAGCTCTCCCCACCCTTACAGCTGACTTTTCGCATGAAGATCACGTCAAATATTTAAAATAATTCGATTTTAGGAATTAAGTATTGCGCTCGCTTAACGTCCCGATTATTTTAATCGATGAAAGTTTAGCAAATTCGTGTTCGACAATTTAAGTATCATCTTTGATAATATTGTCACTTTTACTTACGATTTTGGGATATGACGGTGAGCGGAAGAAAATTTTTAAATGAAAATAACTTAAACGAGTGAAAAAAAATCACACAGATGATTAGAATTAGTTTGATTTTACACTATATTAATTAATTAAAATTTAAAGAATAGATTTTGTGCTCGTTAGTTTACTTGCATTGTATCTGTTTTAGAAACTTTCTTGCAAATTATGTTTTCATGTGATAGGACAAATTCATTTTTAAACTTGTATGCATTATTCATAGATACATTAAGTGAATCGTTTAATCTCTTTTTTTTTAACATTTATTTTACACCTTATATTTTTACGAGTTAGTTCTTTCATGCATAGTTGATCGGGAACAAAGTTCTTGAATTCCATAAGGGAATGGGCTAGTTGAATAAATGTTGAACCAAGGTTGATTTTAAGTTGAATCAGAGTTAAATAATTTGACTAACTATTTGATTCAACGTTAAACCACCTGAAATCAACACTTATTCAACTATGTGAGTTGAAACCAACTCAACATTTTTCTTTTCGACGTTGAATAAGCAAGCACATTTTCTTGGGATCGTCATATTTTTTTTTTTTAATTTTCTAGTTAACTCATAGTTATATAAATTTCATTTTGTATAAAATAGTGTTTCAAATATAACATCACTTATTTCGAAAGTAAAAATGTTTAATTAAACAAAAAATAATCGTGAAACCTTCAAAAATCTACACTTCCTACAAGATTGTCCTTGGTTTGCTTCGCGGTTCTCCGAGTAACCTGATTATCTATATATAGATGGGGTCAAGTTAATAATAATACCACCCTCGACGAACGACCTGCAGACATGAAGTCTGAAAAAGTACCAGTTTATCAACAGTTTGTTTTAAACTACTGACAACTTCTTATTAGTTATATTATGTGTGCAAAATTAAATTGTTATTGTAAAATTTATAAATTATTTCATCACCACAGTGCTTGAAAAAATATTTTTTAATGATGTATATTACATCGTTTAATAAATTGTCTGAACAGTGGTTTTTACATTAATCCACAGTCAATTACTCACTGTTAAGTTTTTATAAAAAATCATTATTGTAAATTTACATTTCATTTTTATGTCAAAGCGCGACAATGTTTAATTCATAAATTGGTTATAGATAACATTGTTTCAGAATATATAAATATTTCTTTTGATAACTCTTCGACAAATAACGAGCATTGAAATTTATTTACTTGCATTTGTTGTTCGTTAATACATTTAAAATTGAATATTCAGCTACAGTTTGTCCCGGGAATGTCACGATGAGTTCAATGTACTCGCGCAAGCGCGTGGCTCTTTGACGTCATCACCGTCATATAAGTCATCGAACTGCAATAAATGAAATTGCGCGAAATCAATAAACAAGAATCAAATATTCTAATTCTTGGTTGAATTGTATTAACAAAATTATTAAATATTGATTTTAGATGAATATAGAGCATTAGGTAATGAACAGAAGTCATTAGTTTACAAATTATTCTTTGACCGCATTTGCTTTTCATTTGTTAATAAGATAATTAATAGATTTATTTTAACAATTAAGTAACTTTTTTTTATTGGAGTAAGTTAGTGCAAGTGGAACAAATTATTGCAAAAATTAACACGATTCGTCGATGCTAGGTAGAATCGAGTATTAAATTGTTACTATACCAATATGGTAATGTTTCTTCTATTATATAATAATTTTCTAAATTAATATATCAGGCAATTTTCTACTTTCATTGATGTATAAAAGATATTATTGTCATGTTGTAATATCTAATATACTTTACGCGATATCATTCGTCACCGATGAAAATAAACATTATTATATATATATTATTATACATTAACAAAACAAAAAAAAAAAATATCACAATAATACAATATTGAAAGTATAAAGAAAAAATAAATTAATAATAATAATAATAATAATAAGTATATCGACCTTCCAGACAAAACTATGAAAATTTTTCCAGAAAATTCATTTAAGAGGAATGGATTTGTTTTACATTCAAAATACGAGAATGAAACAAATATGTTTTTTTTTTAATTTTCAAAACAACGTATTAAATTTGTTATCAAAAAAATGTAAACAGATAAATGTTAAGAACTTTACGTTTATAACGTTTCTCAGTAATACAGTTCTCTAACTATCCGAAGACTTAAGTAAGTCGATAAGGAATCGACTGTGTACAATAGTTATCTACAGAAGAAAAATCTTACTTCAGTAAATGTATTAAATTTTTAACTAACATTACATTTAAACAATTTGTTTGTTTACTTTTATTTTAACACTTTGAACATTATATAATTTCACATTTAGTTTTATTTTAAAAGTACAGCGCAAATTTGATCAATTTTTTCACTTTTTATTATTGTGCTTCAGCATTACGAAATTATTGCTAACCATTAAAAAATAACTATTGATATACTTAAATTTTCGAAAGAAAAATGTGAGTCTATAATAAATAATTATTTTGTGTTTTATTGATTTCAGACATATTGTCATTCTTGCACGCCATTGGGGAATTCATCTTTACGAAGTTTTAAAGGTATATTCATTACTATTTCAATATTACTGCATAATAAAACGAATCTGCAATTATTTATGCGCTTGAACACACGCGGAAAGAATATTTTTAGGACAAACTGTTTAAAACTCAATTATAAATTACTAGACTGACTTGACGAGGAGAGAATAAATTACAACTCTGGTAACTCTTATTAAGTTATTGAGAAAAATAGTGAGGATATCACACAAGGAAAAAATATCATTGGAAGAAGATCGAATTCATTGTGAAACTTTGAATTTGAAAAGGAGATCATTTAAAATTTGATCTTACCTCGAAACGTACTTGATTCAAAAAAGAATATTCGATTTTCATGAACGAGTGTTTTAACATTCGGTATTCTAAAATGAGTCTGTTTCCAATGATATTTTTTGTATCTTTTTACGATATTACTACGATATACTAACAATACACGAGATGGGATATACATTTCATACTCTAGTTAATTTTTAAAACGAGTTTTACAATAACTTTAGAGTTTGTCTTCAATTCTTAAACACTGCATTCGTTCTATACAGAGAGACTCGCGAGGCTTCTTTGAGGATAGCTAGGATTAATCCAGTTTACCTCCAACAGATTTAAGGTTTCCCATGGAACTTTATATCTGTATCTATCGGTGCTACGTTTTACATGAAATCTTTAGCTAACGTATTTTTAGTTTACGAGCAAAGTATACGAATGGAAAAACTTACATTGCAAATTATATTATTGAAAATATTAAATGGAATATAGAGAAAACGTAATCCTAAATCCCACCACGCGTAATTATCGATTAATAAATCAATAAAACGCTGTCTTTCCACAACTGAAAGTCAGTTACTGGTTTTTCCTCAATGTCACGGATATTAATATGGTTTTACATTCTTTGTTCACAGTGATAAATCTATTATTTAACTGATTAGGCTAAAAAGATTTAGGTGCATCATCGACCTGGAGCAGTGTAATAGGCAAGCCGTCTAATGTTTCTGTCTTATTTCATTGTATAATTGCGATATGAAATATGACATAAACTTCAGGGGGTTTCCTACATATCAGCATAAATACACCAAAGGAAACAAAATCAAGCAAGTCATCCAGCAAGATATGAAATGATTGCTACAGATATATTTCGTTAGATTTACTGTAATTACATTTAATGTGGCAAGAAAATCAATTGGCTGTACTGGAATGATTCTACTCGCATATCAGATGTACTTTTCTCAGTGTGTTCGTCTAATTGAATGTGTCAATATGATTGTCAAGATTGAAAGAAAACATCCTACAGTGTCGACTCTAAGTTTAATAATTAGTCGAAATGACAACGGAGAATAATGATAACGGGATTCATGAGGTTAAAACGGCGTGAGTTCGCACGTCGAGTCGGTCAGTGAAGGAAGCGGGAGTAGGACCAGATAAATAGGAAGCCCAAAGCAGGAGTTTTAAGCCGAAAGCCTGCAAGTGTTCGAAAGCTTACTTGGCTAGAGTTACGCGCACACGAAAGAGGCTCGGGGGATGATAACAGGGCATCACTGGGCAACCCCACTCCTCGTGCCACGGCTAGACACATTCCACTCTTATTAGATTCAGTCTAACCACGTGTCACTTCATAATGCTCACTTTTGAGGCCTGGTTTTTCCTTCTTCACGTACTTTACGTCTTACTGCTTTCAATGATTCCATGTATTTAAAATATTATATATTATGACTATTAAATTGTATTATCTCATCCTTTAATCGATGATGCTCGTATAGTAAACTTCGCTAAGAAGTGAGAAAATAAGATTCAGTCGAATTAATTAAATCATTTGGTTGAGTTATGTTAGTATTTTTAAAGAAGCACCGAAAAATTGACTGAAATGCAATATACATTAAATCTACGAAAGGACTTTTGTTACAGGTTGTTGTTAAATCAAGAAAGCTAATCATTTTGTTGTAGGTAGAAATCCGTTACAGAACGCAATTTTTTAGCGAAATCGACAAGGAAGTATAAACTATCAACACATTGGAATCCATATTATTGAGTTAATTTGACAAAATAATATTGATGCTCATATATAAACAAAATTATGTTCTCAAACGAACCAAACTTCGGTTGTATCGATAGAACATTTCTATGCGAATATTACTAAGCTGATAAAATTGTTTTCAAAGGAAATTTCTTAAAATTAAATTCTAATACAATAGTATGATATTTAATAGAGATAACATTAAAAAGGAACTGTTGTAACTACGGTAGATTTATGTTCGAATGTAAAGCAGATCTGATCTGTTCAATAATAAAAACTGTAATTAAGAATCATTGAAGTTTTACGAAGTGATCTAGTTACGAATTTCTCCAGTATTCTACTTTTATTTTACAATTAGTATAATTTTGTAAAATAAAAGTTATGACAGTGAAACAAAGACTTACATTATTTGCAAAACAACTTCTAATAAGCTTTGAAATGAACTTAACAAGATTATCATTGCCTTCATGTAATACATTTATTATATTATAATAATCTAAATATACTTTACAAATATTCGAAACATTCTTTCAAGTGAAAATCAGTTAGTAGTTTCCAGCTTGAATAATCGATTATATTACAAAGTTATGCAGCAATGCAATGCTTTCAATCTGATTTTTATCGATTTGATTGGTATTAAACCTGACTTTACTCACAACGGAATATATTTTTGCAACTATATTTTATAACAACCTTGGTATTTTCCAAGGTTCATCCTATGACAAATATATAATTGTTCTCGGTACTATGGACAACATGGCTTATATTTTTTCTCGGTGTAGAGAATTTTGTGTAAAATAAAGAGGGACCAAGTAGGGAACAGAGTTATTTGTAATGAAAAGTAAAGTGATTATAATTCGATGAAAGATGACATTTATTTTAATGTTTGCTAAAACGAACTTTCTTGAACTTTCTTGAACTAAGAAAATAGTTTCTTATAAAAATTTAGATGAAATGAAAATTTAGATTTTTGTGCGTGTGGGATAATTAAGTCTTGCCTTTGTTTGAATTTAACTATTTATCAAACATTTATTGCTTAACTTTGGCATATATGCAGCTAGACGTTTTTAAGGATTCGTCTCTTTACAATATCATTAAACACAACTACATGGTCGCCCTGAAAGTACGCTTATGCAACAATTTTATGCAACCAATGAAAAGACCTGGTTTCGAAAAATCAATCCGACTGTTTGTTCGTTGGATGTTCAAATTCGAAAATTAAATGTTCAAAGGAAAATGGTTGAAAAGTAAGTCAATTTTGACGGAAGACAGGCGTACTTGGTATACGATTTTATAAACTGAATTAAAACAATTAATCAGCAAATCATTAACTTCAGTAGATGAACAAACACGATTTTTCATATTCAGACAAACTGATTTAGTTCAATAAATGACTAACTCTCAACAATGCGTCAACAATAAAAATCGATTAAATATCTACTTGAAATTGAGTTCAGCCATCTACGTAACGAAAACGTTGGGTTAGAGTGAAGTATTTTAAATTCGATTCAAAGTAATAACGTTCTAGTAATAATAACATACCAAAGAAAAATCAGCCCGAAATTCACCTTGTATACCAAATGTATTCATTTTCGTTCAAAAACTATAAACGTCGAAACAAAATATCACAGTGGCATGGCTGATAGGCATAGCTAGATTTCCTTTCGTGCAAATATTATGTACTTTAGACAAAAAACCATTTTCAAGGGTGGTAAGTTTAACAAATAATTGTATTAGGTTAGCGAAACATTTTTCTAAGTGCACGTAATGACGTAAAATGACTGTTGGTCACCGCGTGCTGAACGTCGTGAAGACATTGGTCGCTGGATTAAATGACCACGTGGGCTCCTGGTATATAATCAGGGGTGATCTATGAAAGTACCAGCAGTTGTATTGCCAGCGAGGCGGTGGAACGTTTTAATAGTGCGAAAGTATTTTTTAGTGTTACCTCGTTTCTGGCCTGAGTAAAAAATTGCTTTTGGTCAAGCCGACTTTGCAACTTTACTTGTGTTACACCTAACAAAGTGAGCTTCTGCTCCAAAAAGACAACGTAATGTGCGTGCGTGATTTTCTCATTCTTACGACAAAAAGGAAAAGATGGTTCTTTCGAAGATAGTGACCATTTTCATCAAGAAACCAAGGAAGTCAGTGGTTGTTCTGATGAGTGAAGTTTCGATGATGGTGAAACCAAATTCATGTACTTTAATCTTCAATATTCTAACTATTTTCGCGAAACTATGGCTTATTCATGAAACGAACATTGCCAATGATTGGTTGTTTTTTGGTACATTCAATTTTGCGTAAGATCTGTGTTCTAGTCTAGTTCAAAAGCAAAGCTTCCTAGATCATAATTTTCTGACCTAAATTCTTTACCTTTTTGGTGTACGTTGCTTAAAAAGGATTACTTTGCACAAGGTGCACCTACAAAGGAAAAGTGATTCCTGTTTTATTTATTATAATCAATTTTTTTTCGAAGTTCTACAATTCATTTTTGGATTAAGGGAAGAATGGAAGTTACTTTAGCGTGTCCAACTTCCTAAAACGACAAGTATTTCAAACCATCGAGTACTTACACGCATTGGCTTTAGGATTGAGAAAAAGTAATAACACTTGAGTATATAGTTAGGAAGATCGAAGTCGATGAATTTTATATTCGACTTAAACCTTACGGCCATAGCAGATGTTAGGTCCCCACAACTTACACGTATTTAGTTCACGTTCTACTTGCTTGTTTCACTTCGCGCGGTTTCAAGCAGGGATGGCTTTATGAACTTACGTGTAAAACAATATTATATTTCCATTTGATCAAATCAACACTGGAATACATTAAAACCGAAACAAAAGCTGTAGGAGCGTTTGAAATCAACAAATTCCAGTAAACACTTTTATCTTTCTAATACACACATATCTAGATGTATTACAGTAGTCAAAATCACGGTGGTCCGATGGTAAATGCAATCATAAAACAATTTTGTGATCACTCACAGAGATACTAACAAGTATTTCAAAGAATTAAATGCAATCTTAAAGTGGCTGTAACTACAGAACAAGTACCTCGTTTGAGACATTCATCTAAGACATCAAAAGTGATCAAGATCGTCACAATTTGAGATTCGTCACACTTTCCATATCTTAGCCTTCAAAAATGTTGTAAGATTAAACAAATGAAACAACAAATGTATTTTAGCACTTGAACTGTTGAAAAGTTCATAGACCAAAGTGTTATGTTAATGTTGAAATTGGTAATTTGTTGGTAATTTGACTTTTTGATTAACAAGATTTCAGAAATCGGTAAAAATATTTGGAACGGCGTTTTGGACCCTGATGCAGCTGCTGGCCACTGCACAAGATTAGACATTAGACTCTTGTGCGTGTGACAGCGGCTATGGTAGGGTTTCCACTTTTCGTCCCCGAATACGACGTGTCGCCGACCTTTCGCCTCCAAAAACCCTCGACTCCTGCGAAGACCTACCACAACGTTTGGGGTATCGTTTGAACCGAAAGAAACGAAACACCTAGCACCTTGAATGCGCATACACTATTTTGAATAATCAATATATGCCAGTGCGTACGTGTTAAATAAAAACCATTCTCCTTTTCAAACAATTGTTTACAATAATAGATAATTGATTCACTTTGAGGTATGACAAATGTTGAGTAATATTTTTATGCATTTGAGGGTAATAAATAAATATTGCTTTGAGAAAATTGAAATTTAAGATTTTCTCGATTTCAATTACTGTCATCAAATACTATGCTTTTGATTATTTAAATTATCGCTTCCGTGTATAAAATAAATATGTAGGTGAATATTTGAATGTTGTTGTATTTTTGTTATTTGCTGATTGAAATAGTATATATAACCATAAATGATGACTTATATCCAAGTATATGAATACGGGCGTCTAATTTACTGGTGTCTATAGATATAGAAAACCTCAGTACGATCATTATACAAACATTCTTCTTAATGCAGATCCAAGCAAGTTTATTTCATTCAAAAACAAGAGGTCGTCTTAATTATTAAAAGACTACACTTATTAATGTAGAGATATTTTATAATCACTCGACTGCAGATGTAACATGATTTTTTTTCTTAAAAGAACGCTAGCAATTGATAAAAATATAATCGTTTATCGATTATTTATGTAGATTTTGCTTCTTTAAATATAATTGTAATCTTGCATCGAAATAATGTATAGAAAATAAATAATTCAAATTGCTTATTTTCTCTAGTGAAATATAAATAAGATTTTCTGACGCTTAAAAATTAATGGCAAAAGTAGTACACTATATTTTAATAAAATAATGGATTGCACCGTGAATTCAATAGTTTCTATTTTCTGTCGCACTAACATAATCTGACTCCTGTAATAGCCATAAAGAATAGCTATAGAAGCAATTTTAAAAATTAATAATTTGCCTTCTCTAAGAACAATAAATGGTTAAATACTGACTAGTATTCATTTAGTTTGCCGAAAGAATCGGTCATAATCATACCATCATAAAATAAACAGAGAACAAATATTAATTCTAATTCAGTAAATTTAATTTAATTCAGTAAATTGGAATATCGTATATAGTTTATATTTTTACTATTTAAGTAGTTGGTTGAAATATTTGGGTAGGAAAAAGAGACGTGCGTATTATAATTGACAACGCAAGACATCGATATTGATTTATTATCTGGATTTCACCATTAAGATAGATAAATAAAATATTTCATCTCCAACTATTTGATTCTACTTTGTATTACTCATAATAAAATAGCAAATTGAAATAGTGATGCTATTTTGAAAGCGAATAGTAAAGTATCTCAAGTATCATTCAAATAGTTAATTCTTGTAGTTCATTCAGATAATTAATACTTGTAATAATAATCCATTGGAGATTGTCGTTTAAATCGTTTATAATGTAATTTTATAAATAATTATAGGCTGGGTAACTGCCAATGCATTATTTGCCTCGACGAAAATTTTGACAATTTCTAAACTTAAAGAAAATAAACAACATTCTTTTGCAAGAGTAAGAGAATAAAGTTGCTTTTTTCAAAAAAAATTTCGTTTAATTTGAGCCGTATATATTTTTGCGATAAATTCAATTGTATTGTATACTTTAGACGCCATCTTCAGGATATTTGCATATATTAAGCGTATCTCATCTCCGCCCCGTTGGTTTACAGATTTCTACAATTTGTAACAGTTTATGTAAAGATTTTTGTACCAGCAGTAATTATTATTTCAGTAAAGCTGGTATACCACTTTTTTGCAAACATATATTTGAAAAACATATATTTGAAATAATAAATTTAATTATTTATTAGTTAATGTTTCCTAGAATGGATGATATTTATTATAACATAATAAATACCATCGTTTGCTTGGTAACTTTGGTATTCAGAATATTTACTTTTCTTCTTTAAATTTCAGAATAACACTGTCAAAAATTTGTGTTACAATACACAATTTACGGTAACGATTTAATGATTGACAATGTCTGATAATTATGATGATGATTATTATGATGAAATGTATCATACAGTTACACAAATTTTTTGTATCCGGTATACATGGTATGATTTCCGTTAAGTTCTGGCAATTTCTGTATATATTGTTAACTATAATATGTATTTTTCTCTACGCAATTCGTCAGACATTTAAAATTTTTTTCCAGTCAGTATAAGTCAAATTTTGTTACATATAGTAAAGTTTATTATCAAATTATTATATGTCAATATTGTGTATTAAATTATTTAGTTTATTTTATAAACTATATATTCAATAAACTAAATAATTTTTTTAAACTTGTAATGCTATTCAAATATCATATTCATATCTATGGTAGTATTCGAGTATTTAATTTATAATATGATTTAGAACATTCGTTTATCCAATTGTCAAATAATTGCTGTATATTTATTATGTAACCTGAGTCGAATTATAATCTACGATATTTAAAAATAAGTAAAACAGCACTGCGTGTGTCAAGCATGATTAATCCAAAGTGTGTCAGCAATATAATTGTTTGACAATTTTACTGCACATGTTAATAAATTAAATTTGTTTTATGCATTAGATATTTGTTGTTTAAAAATGTTTTCTAAAAAGAAGAAACATATAGTCAGCGAGAACTTAATGATTGTCTTAGGTGTTAATCTGCTTCTCGTGATGAGTATTTTTGACAGACCCATGCCTCTCTTCGATATCTGTTCTTGTCATTCAGTTGCAATAAATAGAAATATCGTTACTAAAATATACCCCCGTTTCCCCAATAAAATAAAAAATTTAAAAAATGAAAATTGCTGTGTGAAGAATTCACAAAGATAATATTAAAAACAACTACATCTTTGAGCACTTTTATCGCATGATTCCATTATTTAAAAAGTTTTCTCAAAAAAATTCTGTTACTTAACAAAATCAATTTTATTGTGAAGTCAAATTTTTTGATATACTAGTGTAAGAATAATTTTTTAAATGAAACGAAGTTATTTTAAACGTACATCGATACGTTTCAGTATATTTATAATAAATTATTAATAGTAATTTTATCAACGTGTATATTTGCCCTATATAAATTCTATATGTTTCATGTTAGTATTGATTTATATGTTATGCATTCACTGAGAGAAATATTGTTTTAATATTACAATTCATGTTACAATTAATATTTAATGTTACTATTTGTTATTGGAAAATTATTGTGTACGAGAAAAGTTTTACGTATTACAATTACAAATGATACAGTGAATACGTAATTTCGTTTAATGAAATGTTAACTTTTTATTTTAAGAAATTTTAAACTGTTAAAATTTTCGAATTTCGTACTTGCAATATATTTAAATGTATTTTATACGTATGTCGAAAACACATGCCCAACGTTTCAGTATCTTATATAATATTGTCTTAGATTTTCCAGAAAGTACTTTTATAATACACGCAGTGAACTTTCAGCATTATTTTTCTGCATGTTCTTATAATAAACATCAAAATATAAAAACATAATTGTTCAATGACTTACCACCTTGTAACAACGACGAGAGAATTCTGCATTCAAAAAATGATATTGTGCAAAATGTTTGGTTTTGTGCAATGATCTGAAATAAACAATATTAATCCAGCATTAAATTAATAATATTATCTCAGTCAGAATTGATAACAAATTCTAATTATCTGAAATACATAAAAAAATCTCATCAGATTAATGACCTTGTATATAGTTCATAAGTTGCATTTTTTTTCATTTTTGAGAAAATATAAAACGATTAAATATACAGATTAGATCTTAATCTCATCAACATCTCCAAGATTTTAAAAATTTGGAACAAAATCGGTCTGAATATCGGGCGTTTGCTTTGACAGTGAAAAGCAGGACGAAAATAAACGCTCGTTCCTGAGTTGTTACACGGACGGAAATAATTGCTCTTTGAAATAAAAACTGCCGATACAACGAATTGTCTATATTCATGTACGAATAACAGAATTACAAATGAAAAATTTAGTTAAAAAAGTATAAAAATAAAAACAAAATAGAAAAAAGTATTTTTGACTACTGAACACGACGGTCTAACAATAACGTTAAATTTTTCTTTTCTGCCATAATTGAAAATGTTAAATCTACTGAGCCGATTACGAGAATCGGCTTTCAATCGCAAAGAATTTTCATTAATCAGTGAGAACGAAAAATCCATGCACGTTCGCATTTCACACGTCTCGCACAATACATGGACGGCGGCTCCGCTTTCAGTTTGAAATTATTTTTGGCTCGCGTGTTCGTTTTACGCGGATGTCGGCTCGCCCAAAAATGTGCCGGCCAATAGTCGCGTTCGGCCCGACATCACGTGATAATTGTTCAATCTCCGAGGCAAAGTGTTCAACGAGATTTTACGATCGAACTACAGTCAGCTGCTAAAACTAAGCTCGACGAGTCGCAGACGCTCGTTCTTCCGCAGGTAAGGATCGGCTAGTTTCGACGATCGGCGCTGCAGTGCTTCGTTTTGTGCTTTCTTGATCGACAAACCTCATCGATTGTGACCATCCTCGGTGCGTCAGGATCTTCGTGTCAGGACTTTCTGTATAATTATTTTGTTTTGAAAAACGCGCCCGAAATCGGTACTGGGATCATTAAGTGAGTTAGTTGACATTTAGGGAAACAAGTGTGACAATTAGGGAAGAAAATAAACAGGAGCTTTTACAGCTTCGAAATCGGTTAAATTTGTGTAGTGGAAGTTTGATGGTAAATTATAGTGAAAAAGTGACGTCATTGTTAAGCTAATTTTACTTCCGTGGAAGTGCGAACAGCACGGTTTCACCGCGATTTTCGGTCGGAATCATTTCGGTCAGACTACTTGTAAAAAAAACGTTTTGATTGGCCGTTGCATAATTTAATATCGGTATGAGGATTCCGCATTTTTAGTTTGAATGATTTCAAGTTGCGTGTTTTTTTTTCTTTTCTTTTTTTTACGATTGCGTTGGAACTTAGTAATTATTCTGATAAAGTGTATTGTAAATTGCTATGACAATTTTTGAAATTCGAGACAGATATTTTTTAGTGATACATTTTTTCACAAAATTTAAGGAATGATTTTAAACTTTTTTACGTTCGAATAAATTTAATAATTAGTATTTAGTACTTGTTACGAAAATTGCTTATTTTAGCTGTTCCTTATTGAAAGCGTTATTTCATGCAAAAAAAGATGATGTATATGAACAATAAAATCGATGTAAATTTAGAATACACAATTGATATTCTATATATTTATAAATCGTCTCTAAATCGATGATTATCCGCACGATGGAATGACTTAGAATGGTTCGACGTGGAGCGCTTAAAATTAGCATCGTATATCCACGTCCAATATAAATACAAATAGGTACATTTGGTGGTAACATTAATTTTACAAAATAATTTGTGCTTTTACTTTAATAAGATGTAATTATTCAGTTGCTAATATTAATAACAAAATGAAGAATTTATTTTTTTTTTTAATTTGAAGATCCTTCACGATGAAATTTAAATTCATTTGCCTGAAATACTTTATGGTTAGCGTATAAATTTACAATGTGACTTAGGTTTTATCAAATTTAAACAATAAATGGATTCGATGGCGCTAAAATGAAAAAGTTCTTGCAGCCAAATTTGGATAGAGAAATAAGCACGAGAGTGGGGAACGAGGCACTGCAGCTATTTTTGAATCACATCGGAAATTCTATACTATAGCATACATTAAGCGCTCAGAAGTTACGATTGATATACTTTTTTTTTTATAAATTATTGATGATATATTTAAAAATGAAAAGTTAAAAATATTTTACAAGTAATTAAAAGACTGTTAATACTTTTATAATTTTATCAATCAATTTTATTGCAAATAAAGTAAAATAAGAATAAAAATTAAAAAGAAATAAATGAATAAGAAATGAATAAAAAATAATCGTATTGCATATTTTACAGATAGCAGTAAATTTCAATCCGGTACCATCATGGCTGACGATGAGGTTAGGTAAGTAATAAGATTCATTGATATGGATTTAATTTAACGATGATTGACTGAAAATATAAGTAAGTTTGTTAACAAATTCATTATTTATAATGTTCGACTTTATTTACTTCGGATTATTAATTTTAAATGAATTTAAAAATGGATAAGTCAAAATATTTTCATTATATTTTTTATTCAAATTTTTTATTCTTTGTAAAAATTACTACTACCAGCTGCAAAAATGAAAATACTTTCGAACATTTTGTTTATCCAATTCTAAGATAACAATAGACGTTTCATTCATCAATTCAGGGAAAGAAATTTTGTTATTACAATTCATATAAATAAAATCATATTATACATTTTGTTTGAAAACTAATTATAGTTATGATAATAATAATAATAAAATTAATAAAAATTATAATAATAAAAATAAACATTTATCAAAATAATGAAACAATTTATACATTTAAAAAAAAAAAAAAATACCCGTTGTAGAATCTGTAGTTTTCTAACCTGGTAAAACCTTGAATACTGGTTGTCAGCACTACGAATCCCTTCTTAATCATCAGTCGGTATACCTTTGCTGAACTTTACTCATTTCTGATGACGTTAGATCGCGTATTTCAGATTAAACTATTTAAACTTTGAAATGAAAATTGTTTTCTTTTAAAGTAAATCGTTTTGAAGCAACATTTTTCTATTATGATTATAATAATTATAATCACATATGTCGATGATAATGTTATGTTGAAAGTTTTAATTTTCTTATATTATTATCATCAATAAAATATATTCATAAAATATCGTTTGCATATTTAAACTATACCACGTTTCAACATTACGTGTGCGACTTTTTTACATTCTGTATACTTCTGTTTGTTATAAATAAACTTTACTTCATGATGAAACAAAACAAAAAATGTATAAAGCATAGTTATTTCAGAATAAAATTTTTTTCAAATAAAAAATATTTGTTCTTACTTTATCAATAGGCAAATTTTAATCATGAATTGTTTTCTACTATTTTTCTATGATCAAATTTGATCCACCGTGTACGGAACTGGCTGTCTCACTTCATGGTCGACATAAAAATGATCCGATTGCGACTTCGTTTGCGAAATGCAGTATTGCTACTATTTGACAGGTACGCTTACTATTAATAGCATCATATGTTTTTGTGATTAATACTTTATATTTTGATTAGAAATAGTACTGATATTGTACATAGATATGACAATAATATACGGTGAACGTCTCAATTTGTTTTAGACCCAATTAGTATTCATTTTTCTCTTCTATGACAATATATTATTATTAAATTTAATAAAAAAAACTTATTTCATAAAATAGTTTGAATTTTGGTCTGCAGTGTCATTCGCTTCAATTTAATCATATAATTTCACAATATTTCATAATTTTCATAATAATTTTCGTTCATAATTTTGTTTGTCTATTTATAACTTTTATGATAAAAAATAAATTTTTTATTAAAACAATACTGAGTGGGGATTAAATGACCACTAATTAGGACGTTTACCTTGATTTCCTTTGAACCGCGAAAGAAAGAGAAAGAAGGGTAATGATTAAATATTGTAACGAAAGAAAAATGCAGAGCGTCCAATGATGGCCGCATTTAACTTTTTCTTCGCCTTTCTCTTCCCTTTATTTCGCGGTGTTACCAAAGTCAGAATATGAACCGAAGAACAAAATATCTGACTGTGATTGACTATTGGACCACGAGATGAAGTCGCTGGACCGTTTCATCCCACTCGTGAATTTTTAATCTCTCCTAATTTGCCAGTACCATAACTGTAATATCGTGTAGTGTAAACGATGAACAGAGTCCCACACGCTACAATACATGTATATACGCACAGATGTGATGTATATGAACACACCTTTTTGTCTTCCTAGCAGAAACACATGATTCTTGTGTGATCCATGTTTGGTCATATGTGTTTTACTATTTACATATATGGTGATGCATGATTTTCGATCGATAGATCTACGATGAGATATGACTGTGTATGGAAGTTATACCAATTAAAAGTGGGTAACTTCCTGCATCATAAATATATCGTGTACCATTGTTTATATATATACACACATGTATAAACCTACATGATCATACATTTAAAAAAATATATATATACAGAGACGTACAAACCATCTACGTTATTACAAACAAAAGTTTTTTTTTCTTATTTTTCTTCAACATTTCACATATTAAATGTTCGTTCTATAATTTTTTCATTGTCTCTTTCGTTTGAAACTATCTATAGATTTATCGATTTTTATTAATATTTTGTACAATAAAAAAAGATGGTTACTTTTTAATTAAAAATATAAATAAGTCACTGTCATTCGGGCTACGAGAATAAGTAAACATACAAACACACCAGGAATATATTGCGGTAAAGTAACATATTTTATAAACTTATACACATAACTCTTTTGCACTGAAGCAGCTATTACTGACCTGTTTACACAATGAACCTTTGTGTTAATTTCGTGAATGAAAATAAAAAGAATCTTTTTTTACTTTATATTTTTTACTTTTGCTTTGAATAAAATAATACAAAATAATTCAATTAACATAAGTATCTTATAATTTTGTAATATAATTAATACGATATTAGCAAGTAATTATAGCTGAGAATTCAATTGACTAACTGTAATGTGTGCTGTAACATAAAGCTTTTGTTCTATGTTTGCATGCAATAAATCATTAATGTTACTACTTGTTTTACAATCTCTTAATTGATAACATTTTTACCGAAAATCGAGCTAATTCAGATACTTTATAAACTTGTTATAATATGAAAACTTGTTAATTGTATCATTAGATAATGAGTTAAATAAATATTTCTATTAAATAAAATGAATGATAAAATATTCGGTATGAATTTACCTTGCAATAAAAAATTAAAATTTAATTAACACCTTCATTAATTAATGAACGAGTCATTTAATTTAAATTATCACAAATTTTTACTATAGAAAAAAAAAAGATATGATTTATAATATAATAAAAAATAGTGTAATCTTTCTATCATCGTAATGAGATAAAGTGATACAATGCAAGTGATACTATGCAAGTTTGTGCGGCGTTTTACTGATCATCACTTTACAATGTCAAATATTAAATCTTTTATAATGTTGAATAAATTTGATTATTCATTATCGTCAGTATTAAATTAATCAATTTAATCATTTATACGTTAAACCTGAAGCTTTGACAGGTAAATCGAAAATGGCTTTTCATGGTAACTACTGTGAAACGCTGTAAAAGATGTATTGAAGTATTTGAAATTATAATCAATATTTTTAGGGAATAATGCAAGTTCCATTTATTAATTATGATAAAATGTCAATGACGTTTGAAGTAATTTTTACCTTTCTCTGACTATTATTTTTAAGTAATAAATTTTGTTATTAAATACATTATGATAATGCTAACCTTGTTGTTATTATACATATGAATTGGTCCAATAAAAAATTATTCCATTGGTCATATAAATTGGATGATAATAAATTGACAATTGAAAAGAACGTATTGAACAACTTAAATATTTATATAATAAATTTAGTGTCGCATCTCTCTATTTTTTACGGCAAACAGTTCACAGTTTTCGCCGCGTTCGACGTTGTTCAAAGCATTGTTGGCGTTACTGGTTTAGCGTATACCGCACTTGATATTAAACGATGCAATATAATTAATGTTGACTTTGTTTGATTTTTACAGAGAAAACGCCTGGAGGATGTACGTAAGAAAGGGTGAAATCGATGAGTCATCGTTCAGCGAACAGAATTAAATTGATTTTTAAACACATTAAACTAGTCAAATATTAAATTTTTCAAAATTTTCAAATCAATATTAATAATTGTATACTTTTGGCAAATATTAATTTCTTTTAATGTTTCAACTGGCTTTTTTTCAATATAATGTCAAGCTTCTTTTGACGCAAGTAGTTAACATGAACATTTATTTAACATGATAAACAATTTTCTCGGCAAAATGTAGGAAAGAAAAAGGAAACAGGCGGAAACAGACAGGAAGAGGGCGGAAGTGCGCGCCCGCCTGGAGGAGGCTTCGAAAGCCAAAAAGGCTAAGAAGGGTTTCATGACCCCTGACAGAAAAAAGAAGCTGAGGGTGAGTAAACGTATTGTCCGGAGTACTAGACTGTGAAAAATGTAACTCTTTTGAATTCGAGTCTGAGTCTATTCTACACACTCTTTTCAATATTTTCAATTGAAAATATTTCACTTTACAAAGTACGTCAATTTGACAAGGTAGATCAAAATCATACCTAAAGCACACGAAATTACATTCAAAAATAGTTAAAATTACAGTCAAAGTTTATTATATTTGATTATCTTTTATAAAATTTTACTTTTTTCATTTATTTAAAATCATATTTAATTAACGTGAATTGACTTGCAGTTGTTGTTGCGTAAAAAAGCTGCAGAAGAACTGAAAAAGGAACAGGAAAGAAAAGCGGCAGAAAGGCGACGTATTATCGAGGAACGGTGCGGCAAACCCAAGGATGTCGACAACGCAAATGAAGGTAAGATCTGTTTCATTTTACTCTCACAGACAATCTGATTAAACGGCGAACGATTAAGATTCTTACACCACTTTTTCCGAAATTACTGGCCACACTTCACACGATTAACTTGTTACTTTATTTACAGCTACTGAGGCAAACATGAGCCCGTTGAAACGTCCAATTGGCGTTTAATTTACGTCCATTATTACGTTTTACGGGCGCATATTTTGTCGAAGTGATCTCATATATTTCAAAGTAAAGTTTTTCCATGCATCTATTTATTGTTAACAAATAATTTACGTAATAAAAATAAGATTTTGATGGTCATAACTACGAATTTACTAATTTTATGGTTTACAAGTCTGTTTACGTAAAATGCTTAAATCGAACTTAATAATTAATTGGAGATTTTTACCCTTTAAAGGGCGATTGTGTGATAGACCTTATTTGAACAATGTAAATTATTTATTAAGAAGTAAAAAAAAATTGCAAGAAAATTTTAATGAACGATCGGAAACTCTAATTTATCGTTTCTTACAAAACTTACAAGTGACAACATTTTTAATCAGAAGAGTATCGCTAGATGTATTACAATTTTCTTAATTTAGCAGTATTTTTTTACCTCTTTCTTTCGACTTATTCACTCAACAGTCTACCGAAGAAACGTTTATTTACAATTGAATTTGTAATATAAATATTTTTTTACTCAAATGTAAGTTTGAATCTGATCCAAGCAATTGAAAGGACAAAGACTGTAAAAATAAAATAAAATAACAATAAATCGTCAAGTAAAGAAAGACTATAATTTTGAATTTCTAATGAACGCGCAGAGACCTTAAAGCGAGTGCTGCGCGACTACCACAATCGCATCTGCGCTTTGGAGGATCAGAAATTTGACATCGAATATATTGTTAAGAAGAAGGACTTTGAGGTATTTTTGAGCGACGCGACGAGACATTTTGTTGGTCTTAATGATTTTTTAATACACTGATTAAGGTTTATGATGTCGTGGTACCAAATGTTCAATGTTGCCGGGCGCATTTTAAAACACGAGCTTCGCATCACGTACTTCGATTTTGTCTTAACACGAATCTCTTGACACTTTAAACTTGCACACTTTAAACAACTTCTTTTTATGATTCACTATTTTCTTTAGATTCTTTGATTTAATTTATTTTCCTTGACAATCAACATAGCGTTCAGGGTTGAGTGTATTTCAGATTCGAATGCGACTACTTGTTAATTATTAATTATAAAACAATTTTCAACAACTTATTAAGTTTATTCAGTTTATTGAATTTTAATACGTACTTGTTAATTGTTACCTATACGTATAAGTAAAATGAAATTAAAATAAAATTAAAATGAAATAAATCTTGTTTAAATCAATCAAAAATGATAAACATATCTATTTCAAAATAATTTTACCTTTAAATGTGCTTTTTAAGCTTCTTTAAAGTTCTTTAAAAGTGTTTAAAAGTTTTTTAAATGTAGCTACAACGAAAGCACAGTATGATAAAATCATATTTAAAATAAATAAAATTTATTATATAAATGTTGCGAGTCATCTATTATCAATAACTGAATACAAGTTCAATATTATTTGTTTAAAAATTAAATTCAGAAATGTGAAGCTGTTTTTTATAACTTACAAATTTAGTTGCAATTACGATTCAACCTTGATCGCATTTCTGCAATTTTACATTTTTTTCATATAAAGATGATTCTGTCATTAAAAACAGGTTTTAGGTTTGATTCGAGAATTTAAATACTGCTAACAACTAAGTACACGATTCATGGAATATTAGAAATACAATTTGAAACATTTTTCAAGCAATTCAATATTATTTTATATAATTTTGTTTTCAGCTCGTTCGTATGTATTCAAAATAAACGGTATATTGTTTTCATTCAAACTTATTTTGAATATAATATTCTTCCTACAGATAATTAATTCCTGTCACAAGTGTATAAAAACAACTAAAATCTGTACTTAATTAAATGTTGATACGAATCAAACTACTTTGCGTTGATGACAGAATTACCTTAATCATGCATTTTCAAACACTTCCGCCAAGTGGCATCACCAACATATCAACATTACTTGACACTTTTCCGTTTAATACGATTTAATTGACTGTTTGAAACATACTGCATTTTGTATTTACATCTTATGTGGTACTTTCTGCACTTTTTTAAATACGCAGTGTTTTACGCAATGTGTACATTAATTTTCAGGCAATTAAATAAACAACCACGAGAGAAATGTAATCTTAGTAACTTGCTCTTCTTTAATTCACTTTTTTAACGTGACATTTTTTCACATCATCAACAAATCAAAATGTTTTCGTTTCGAAGCGTCCAATCGAAATGATAATACAAATGAAATCTTCTTTTTCACTAGCTCGATGGCTCACAAAGTATATATTATTGAAGAAACAACTTAACATCGCGTTCCAACATAATTCTCACTAAACACAAAATAAATGTTGTCAGACAACTCAAAACAACCGATTACGTTTCTCTCTCTCGTGTTACATCTAATAATCGTTTGTACACTTGTTTCCGCACACACTTTCTTTCTGGCCGACTGAAGTGTATCGTGATCTGATCGACTGTTTTTGTGTCACTGTTAGTACACTGACAATTACACGCGAACCTTTAATACCCAGCACTCCTTTCTGCACACTCTTGTCACACGTCATCACGTTACAACGTTTTTCTTTCAGCGCAAGCGAAACCGTTCGATAGAATAATTGTTTGAAACTATGATTCATTTGTTCTGATTTTCGTACAGTTGAAATTACCTATAAGTAATATAACGACTTAATACCCTGACAGCCACTGTCAAATCGATTGCGATCCAGTATCATAAGAGGATTACCACCCTCGAGGAACAGAAGTACGACCTTGAATACGAGGTTGCCAAAAAGGATTTTGAGGTCTATTGACTGAGATAATGCACAATTAATTAACTCTTACTTGGTCTATTTGTTACACTTTTTTTGATTCGTATAGAGTTACGTAATTAGACGTTGAGATCCAGATTTACTAATACGTTCTGATGGCATTTAATGTTACCACGACCCGATGGTCAAATAGAAAAGGATTTCCTCACGGAGGAATGAGTTATTTCCGAAAGTGACTTAGGAATTGCAAACTTTTTCGACAAGTTTTGCGGAAATCAAACGTTACGTAAATTTGGATCGAATGATTCTGCTGTGTCTGCTGCGGACAATTAAACTATTGAATTCTGCTTTCAACGCATTAGAGTTAATAATTCAGGTGATCTTTTCAAAAACAATTCAATCAACTCAATTTTGTAATTATAAATCAAAGTAAATTAAATTGTCGAGTGAATTGAAGAAATATAAATTTCATAAAATTTTCAACTTGTTTTAATGGCAAAAAGACTTTCTGTAAAATGAAATTAAATCGCTTTTAACGAACGTACAGTTTCGTATCAAAAATTTTTTTGAATATTTTAATTTTTTCCCAAAAATTTAGCAACGGGAATGTTACCAAAAAAAAGTTTTCTGAAAAACTGACGATGAAAATTTGCATGTGAGAAAAAAGGTCACCTTTATTTTAGCAGCAACAACAGTATTAGTAGAGTTGATCTTGGTTTTTTGCACCAGTATATTAATGAATTAGGCACGTAGTTTATTGATTCTGCATCGGAGGTGCACATGACAATCGTTTAGTTTCTATCTACACAAGTACTGTAGTTTCGCAGGCGTTCGTAATGTTGAAATTACGCACCACTTATCCCGATGCACCTTAATCAACAAGTATTTTGATGTAAAATTACTTTGTTTCTAGATACGTATTTGATGTTTGGTCATGGATCACTTTTTTTTGCTTTTTCTTGTTGCCGTGTCGTGTTTTCATTTTATACAATGACTAATACTTATACATCGCAGTGAAATTGATGCAAACTATCACACAAATAATCGGAACAAGACACTACGGAAAAACGATTGAGAAAACGCACCGAACAATAACGAAATTGCATTTGTTAGTTGAAAATTCTTGTTCTTTTTGCTAACCAAAAGTTCGATTTAGATAGTCATGCCAATTATCGATACCGACGTTAAAACAGTGTCGGTTCAAAAGAAGACCTAGCGTGCCACCTCCATAAAAAGTATTCGCCGACCATGGTGAATTATTGTTTTTTAGCCGACCTGCAGACGATTTGTCAGGAGTACTGGGCCAAAATGTACGAACTCGAGGGCGATAAGTTTGACCTCGAGCGGCAAATTAGAATGAAAGATTACGAGGTAATAATAAGGCTGAAATTCAGAAACATTACACAAATAGAATTCCCAAACCTGACAGTCCGGGATACAAATTTTTTGATTCGTCGAAATTCGAATTTGAATTCTGGAAATCAAACGATATAGATTGTGACAAACGTTCACGCTATCACAATTACACGCATATATACGTAAGACGCGGTTTTACGGTCTTATACCATACATTTGCTTTCCAAGGGTAAGAGACCAAAAATTGATACATGAAGTGTAATGTGTAACCTAATTGTGCCCCATTATTGTGATGCACGAACATTTTGTTAAATCACACGTACCTATGTTATTTAACAAACTCGATAAAGGGGTTTGGTTTGCCGAATACGGTAAACTGAACGTTATAAAAGAAATAAAAGTTCGAATTTTTTTGTCAGCATGAAGAGTTCCGTTTGAATGAAAAGATTTATGATTTGTGTATTAAAGCAAAAAAAAGCAGAAAAAAAATTGAATGAAACAGAAGACTAAATAGAATGCAAAAAAGAAATTAGATTGAAAGATGCAAAAAATCTTCTTTACTGTATCAAATACAATTAATGTAGTGTGTCATACATGAGTACTTAATACTAACCAGCAAACAAAATCACCCTCAAATTTTGTACAATGAACTATTAATATTAATGAAGTAATTTAACGTTGGGAATTTTAACTTCATTAGTAAATTAGCAAATTTACATTAAATTTCATAATCTTGTTTTAGCATCGTCACTTCTCTTTTAGGATTGATTGTCAAAGCTGAGTTAATTTTATATGAATATTCTAATATCTTATCAACATTGGAATAAGTGTTGAAAATTATTATTACAAATACTGATTTTTAAATTATGGACCGTAAGAAATCTGCATATTTACTGTATAACGATGCAAGATGTCACGCCAGTGTTTTAAAAATTGCTATACAACGTAGCTCAAATTGTCATACTGGCTAATAACAGTAAAATGCTCGATGTACACATAATATATTTTTTGCGACTAGTATTATTTTCTCCACTTCTGATTTACGTTTGTATTTAAGTTATGAATTGGGTTTTGTTTGCTGATTAAGTTGATGTTGCGTGACAAAAATCACGTGTGAAAACGACCGAATTTTGAGGTGGTGTCAATATTCTTATAGCTGAGTTGAAGAAGATTTGCCAAGCGTATTACGACCGCGTCTACATTTGTGAGGGTCAGAAGTGGGATTTGGAGCGTGAAGTGCGAAAGAGGGACTACGAGGTATTCAAGTAATACGGTTAAGGGCTAACTTTTTTTCCATTTTGTTGACTACGGTTTTTCCCCCCAACCCCCTTCTCAACCCAACCTCTGTCATGATTAATAATTTTGACACAAACTAAATTGTATTATAAATCAAAGCCACTTCCAATACAGTTTTCCACGTTGTTAATAAATTAATTTTCCGTCTTGCATAGATATCATCATATTGTAAATAAAGTTTTCTCTACAACCAAGTGCAGCACTTTTTCAGCATTTTGTCATTATAATCATGAAGCATCTATAACATTATTACAAATGTTGTGATCGTGTACAATTTTGTCACTCCTGTGTACCACATTGACGTGAGTTAAAACAGGATTAGACAGTTTATAAGACACCATTATTAATTTCCCTTTTTCTTTTTAAATTTTGTTTTCTTTTTTTTTTTTTTTTATGTAGAAGTATTTGAGTATTGGATAATTTTCATAGAAAATATTTTAATGAGTATTGCATTTATACGTACAAGTTGAAAAAAGTTGCAATAAAAATTATTTTAACAATTATGATAATAATAACTGTATAATTTAAATTCACTGTTCCAATATTTTGTACATGATAAAAATAATTTTATATAATTTTATCATACACAAAATAATTTTAATGAAGTGGTAATTATTAAGACTTATCTAAAATTTCTTACAAGTTATTGTAATTTTTAATGCAACATCTTTCAGCGTATTATTATAGATATAAAATAGAATCAGACTTTTGTTTTTGACAGACTAAACATTTTTCAAAGCACAAAATTCTTATATATAATTTAAAATGAAGCTTATTATTCTAGTGTAGCAT